>QNGE01000877.1:11583-45598 GCA_008508345.1 Paragonimus westermani
GATTTGATGATTCGGTCGTGCCCAATGTGAGGTCAATGGCGCAGTGGGCAACATGGTTGTCTCATGAAAAGCGTGGCCGGAGTTCTGTTGCCGGCCGTGGCAAGGATATGCACTACTGACGAGCTCTAATGAGAGCGAAACTCGAGTCTAGTGCTTCTTTTCGAAAGAGGCTGACTTTAAAGTCTATCTGAATGCGAAGGCTGCGATCAAATGTGAGTTATGGTCAGCTTGAAAATAAATCAAATCCCCTACTACTCATCAGTAATCTCGAGAACTATTTGTTAGTTATCACCCTCAAACTGCGGCTTTGCAATTAATGGACGTTAATTCGATAAATCTTGCACATCTACCTTTCTCTGTGTGCAGGTTTTTTCACGTTTTGCTGGCGTTGATTTGACGGGCAAGAAAGATTTTATCAACACAACTGTCAAGGAGGTTAGTGACTGCCTTACGTGTTCGCTGCATTGTGTAGCATCCACATGTTTGTTCCAGATCAGTGCCTCTTCTCGGCCTATCGGGTGTTCTGGACAAGACGATCGTGAGGGCCTTCCTATTAAAGAGCATTTGAGTACTCCCATGTTCTAGTCATGGTTATACCAATCGTCCACGACAGTGCTTTCAATTGTTTAAGAACCAAAAGCTATCCTTTAAAGCTCCGCGTTGCATAATAACCGGTCATTCATTGTTCATAACCCTTCACCGTCATTTTGTAAACTTATTGTAAACCAAACTCAAGTGAAGTGAACAGGCTTCCAACCTGATTTCAGAAAGATTGATCCTTTTTCCGTATTCGTCGAATCAGTTGAACGTCTTCTTTTTGGTATTTAGGATTAACTCTGTATACCCCTAGGTTTCATTTGGTCCCGTTGTCAACGGTATACAACGGAGCTGTTTCGTCCACAGTAAACCTTTGATAATCGTTGCAGTTTTATTCGACTGTGCAGGCTTATTCTGTTAACATTGTTTTTGACAACATCCGATGGACCCAAGGTTCGCGAAGTGTAGTCTATGCCATGTGATAAGCGGGCTGATACCGTGTATGCAAATAATATTGTTCCGTATTACTAATGAGTAGCGTGACGGATTTATTTAAAATGCGATCGGTCGTTTCGTGACCCTCCATCCCTCTTTCTCCTCAAAAGAACATTCAGTTAGAGAGTTCATCACTGGTACCAGCGAAAATTATCTTGCCGATCTTAATAATTTGTTTTTATGTTGATCTGTTGTATAGAATTTCTGTCGTATCATATCATGCACATTTACCCTCCCTTTTTCATTCAGTATTTGTCGCAATCCTGATCAAGTTCCGATATGTTTTCCCCGGTCATTTCCGTCCTGTGCATCTCAAAGCTTTGAACACACTCTATGCTGGCCCGTTGTAGCTCATTCAGATTTATCTGCGTTTTCCTCTTATTCACATTTACCACGATCCCACAAGAATTCAGTCTGTCTACATTGTATACTACATCCCGTGCAACTACATTATTGCATTTTCAACTGCAGTCATTTTTAATCCGAATTTTTTAAAACAGAATTCTGTCTCGAGTCACTTTTTTTTGTTTCTGTTTCAAGATTCTACGATTTTTGAATGTTGCAGGTAACCATTCTCTTCTTGAGCTATCTTTTTATATGGGGAGATGAATTTATACATAAAATGCAGTGATGTCACATGTAACACGGTTGTTCTTGTTGGATGTTCTGATGGATTGGCTGTGTCGCATTCCCTCCGATCAGTGTGTTTGCGTTTCTGCTAAACGTTGGGTTTGTCAAATTTTCGGCCGTTATCCAGCGTTTTTACACGAATTGTTTATGGTGTTTATCAGCTTTCCCGCAATTAGATTATTGTGTTGGTTGTTCGCGTCGGAGAGTAATGTGTTTGTGATGCGTGTCGTTTATGCCGCTCAGGTCTCAACTGCATTTATTCCCGCCAACTACAATAGAAAACGGTATATTATTGCTAAATGTGGCTTACTGCACGAAGTGGCGTAGAGGGGGAATAAGGGTTAGGTAATAATCGCAAGCAGGTAAACCACCCAACTATAAAATAGTACACGAACATTATCAGTTGACCAACCAGAAACTACTAGGTGCTCAAGGGCGTCAGCACATTAATGGCTGCCGCCTTATAATTGAGAATGCCCTAGAATTGGGTTATCGTGGTTTTTCCTTCTCCTATGTTCCATGAGCTGCTTGAGTCCCCTGTATCTTTTTAGGGGCAGCATGTGATCAAGCTTGACTGTAGGTTTTGCGACTTACGACTCTTCACTTCAAAATAGTTCTCCATCGTTGTAGATGTGTTGTTGTCAAATCAAGTCTCCGTGATTTGCATTAACGATCTCATATTTGGTGTTTCTTTGGATTCACCCGATTCTTGTGGAAGAGTCGCGTTTAGAGCCGAATCTGCTCAGACTGCTGGCGTCTATCGGTTGCAGTGGCAATACTTTCCTTTCAGTATTACAGCACGTATGTTTGTTGTATGTGCAAATGGTCGGCGCTCCTTTGTGGGATATCTGTGATGGGTTGTCTAAACGCTGACGTCTCGTCTTTGTATCCGTTGAGTTCCGCCAAAATGAACTTAGGGTGCACGTATTGATTATTAATGGGGCTATAGCCGTGCACTACTCTTCCCACGTGGAAAACCCTTCGTGGTGTGTTTGAGTCTCTTCTGTGGATGAAGACGCCTTAAGGTCGTAGGACTTGACCGGCTTGGGTGCGACACAGCGATTAATGCAGTTTTACTTTGTGGAGACCTCCAGAGTAGGTGCGCTCTCAAATTTGCTGCCAAGGTTGTTGCTGTTGGTATCTTGAAATACTGTAGATCCTTTAAAAGGAAGTATACTATCTTCGCTTGCAGTAGGACATTTACAACGATGAGGGATCACTTCGGGGTAAGCAATCATGCTGCGTGGGCTGTGCTACAGTCGGACTGTGGAAATCCTCGTAAGTGCCAAATAACGATTATTCGAACCGAGGAACTCCCCTCAACAAGACAACATTGTGGATACCGTCTGACAACAAAGCAATATAATGACAAGACTCGCCGCTTCTGCTCACCTGTTTCATCATTCACGTTTCTTGTGAGGTCGTGACGTACACTGTGCACCGGCCATTGCGGTTGCCGACCTGCATACATTTACCGGATGCCATGGATCAGATGCATTATTTAGCAGACCTTAGTCTGACGGGCTCTGTCAGATCAGATATGGAAGCAGCTGTTCCCGTAGAAGTCCTCACCAGCTCCGTGACAACCAGCGCGCCAGTTGCCGTGTTCAAAATACTGAAAAATGTTGGACCGTGCTCTTTTTCAGATTATCCGAATCACCCTTATATCGGTTTTCAGTGTCAATTGTACATCAAATTTATTCTTATCAGAATGATGTATCTGAATTGTTCAGGGTTGGTTTGGTGCGCATTTTGGAAGAAGCCCACTCCAAAGTGTTTCGCCCGTGGTTGTGGGTGATATTGTCGACAGTCGGAGATTTGGTTAAATCCAAATTCGACACCTCATATTTAATCGCAGTCTTCGCATTCTGGTAAACTTCCAGGCATCCTGTTTCCAAAAGACGCACTAGACTTAAATTTTGCTCCTACTGAGGTTTGTCAGTAGTGCATATCCTTGCCACAGCCAGGATTAGAACTCCGGCCACGCCTTCACTAGACAGCTGTGTCGACCACGGTGCCATTGACCTCATACAGAACATGATTGAATTGTCATATGAAAACTCAACCACTTCCACCTGTGAGCAATGAGTAGGTTGCTCGATCGTCTCGGTAAAACACAATTACCTTCAGTTAACTCCAACTAAACTACGTTGCCTATCCGGAATCTGTCTGATCAGTGTTCTGCCTAGTTCGTGCAATCTCAAGTTCATCGCTTTTTATGATAGATTTCGACTTACACTATTCCTTCAGATTCTTTCATATCAGTGGTTCGCGTTCGAAGTTACCGTGGTCAATTTTGCCAGCTAAATTTTTTCACGGAAAATTTTTCCATTTTGTTGAATTTCCCCTTGTGTTACTGTAGCGTACTATCTTCATCATAGCCCTACGAAAGACCATTATTATTGTCGCCGGTATCTGGTTCGCCTCCTGATTTTCTCACCTGTAGATGGTATTCTGAACTGCTGCTTCCAGCTGGGGTTTCGCCAAACCCTGCTTTGTCGTTGTGGCTTCAGGTTGGCCCCTTATCTCTCACTTAGGGATGATTGTGCTGAGCTCTTATTGATTGCTGCACTTTCCACGAGGCTGCAAGAGTGAAGCCATCACAACGAGATTGAAGCTTGACGCGCATCTCGATGACCTACTGGGTGGAACTGGACAGTGTGACGTTCTTTATCGTAAACGATTAACTGTTTCGAACGCATGGATGGCACCATATCGTCATCTTGCGAAATTGACGGTGATATATCGGTAAGGGTCACTTAGGCGCGTGTTGCTTTTGTCAAGCTGCATCATCAGTGGCGTCCACCAAATGTCCGACTGTTGCTGAAAGGTGGTATGTGTAATGTCTGTGTGATCCATTTTGCTCCGTGATTCGGAAGCGTGGTCTGTTCGCGAAGAATGTATCAATAGGCTGGTTGTTTGCCCATGGTTATCTTTCTCAGTGAGTCCGTGTTCGGTGGAGTGAACGGATGAGCTACACGGTTGTCCACCAGCATGTGGTTGAACAAGCTTTTATACTTGATCAGTTGGTTGAGTACCTCAACTGTACAGCCTGTAGTCGTTTGGTTACGTACTCCGCATGCCAGCTAACTGGTTAGCGCACCGGACATTACTTGCAGCGACCGTCAGCCGTTGGGTGAAACCATGTGTGTGTTAAGACAACGTTGTACTCATTATCCGTGAACACTTCAACTGTCCCGTTGAGTAAATCTGGCGAGTTTTACATGCTCGATGTAGGACCTCGTGCCGTTTGTCGGTGACTGAAAAGGCTCTCCAAGGTGGCAGCTTGCAATAGTCCGTATAATTTTTAGTTATTCTTCCGAATAGTTTATACCGCTTTTTGCCTCATTTCTTTTTGGCAACTTTTCTCTGGGATATTTTCTATCCGTGTTGAATTGAACGGTCTGTCCAGTTACGGTGCTATCTGGCGTTAGGTGAAACCATGTGGTGTTAGAGCAAGGATGCGGTCATTATATGTTGAGACCTGACTGTTACAACGAGACTTGGCTTCAACACGGGGTGGCGGCTTGCTCATCTCAGTGACTTATTGGGCTAAGTTGAACAGTGTGATGATCACACCGACAGCCACTTATACCAGGCAGGCCAATGTGTAGAGGTCTGACACGCTGCAGTCTCCTGGTACTCCAAGTTGAGGGTTTGAAGAAGGTTGACATTTTCCGGAAAAAAAATTGGTACACTGTCGCCCACCAGCTGCCTTGCGTGACTGGTTTTCGAGGCGAATGCTTTGATTGAGGACCTCAGTCCTCCCTCTGTCCAGCTCTGGACGTCCTGGCATTATCCCAGCCCATGCACGACCATGAATGTCCACAGCACCAATTACCCTATGCTGCATCAGCCGTCTCGCACTATAAACGGGCTCGCCTTATCTGCTGCAGACAGTGCAGTAGGTAAGCGAAAACGTGCTACTACTGACCCCTCCGTCACTGTCCTATAGAATTCAAGTTATAAGCCCCTTCCGACTCACTTCTAGCAATTATTCCACAGATCCCACCACAAGTGGCTAATCGTAGTAACACTGTTTTTATGTCCCATCTCTTACCACCCAGCCTCAGGATTCCCACATCCCATGCTTAGACCTAGAATGCGATTCAAAATGAGTGACTTCAACTTTCGTACTCTAATGCAAAGAGGTCCATAGACCGGTCGTTTTTGGACGGTAGACTCGTTGAGTGTCAATGTCTGCTGCAAATCAAGGTCTGAAATCCAGGACAGTAGTCAACATATATAACTGACAACACCCCCCACTGTCTATCCGATACTGGTTACGCACTTCGAGCGGTTTCTCGGTTGCCACTGCTGGTCGGTCTAGGGTTAATGTAGTCCTCAACACGAGGGTCATAGCCGCACTGATAGATTAGATTCCTGTTAACAGGAGACTGCGTCATCCGCTCGGCTAGTTCTGTTACGGCCAGCTCTGAACAAGAAATTTTCGGAAATCTTTTCGTTGTGTCTGTTCGTGGTCCAGCTGACTGTAGTGACTTCGATGCCAGACACGCCTTTTACCCGAATCTGACCGCTCTCTTCCGATCGACATGATTCTGATATTGTTATTCTAGCCAGAGATCTGTACGGCAAGCTCGACCACCTTAGTGAGCTGAGTCTCATTCAAGTGGTAGGTTTAGGATGGCATCACATCGCTGAGGTAATGGCGGGTGACCGTTGCAATTATTCACTGAGCATAAGCTATTTTTATCCGGCATTAGTCTTAGACATCGTGCTTGTCGTTGTTATACTTAGTGCCCCCTTTCTCCGAATCAAACTTGGTATCATATGAATCACATGGCTGTTAGTTCTGAGTGGCGGAGCTCAATTTGAAATTATTGTCCTTATTAGGGGAACATATTTGAATTCAGTTCATGCTTAGGTACTTTTCGTTTCTGGGCAACAACCCTATCAGCAGCAACGACTGGTTGTTGAGAAACTGGCTATATCCTAGGCAAAGCATAAGTACCAAACCAGGTTAGAAAACAGGCTTAGCAGTTCCCACCTCGAAGATCCTAATGACGACCAGATCCAAATCACTTATGGAACGGGTACTGTGGTTTGTGACACGGTCGTTTTTGGGTCATACGTACATGGGGTTTCAGGAAAGTGTCTGAGGTTGTTAGATGCCAGACGGGACATTTCCCCAAGCAATTCATGTAGCACATTTAGAGGGGGGTATACGTAGGAACCAGGAGCACGACCTGATCACCGATCATGAGGCCTGGCTAATAGAAGAAGTTGACGGAACGCAAGTCGCATTTACTTCAAAGAACACAAGCACTGTTCAGGTTTAACCGCGATACCGACCCAGGGTGTCCTCTGCCAGTGAGGCTGTCAACGAGGCACACTCATCCGTAATGAGTCAAGAAGTTTGGGGCGCTCGGTGAAACACTTGAAGGGCCACTTCAGGTGGCGTCCTGTTCCGAATTTGTTACCGTCACAAACTTGCAGTGTTGCATCGTTGTTAAATTTGGAACCACCCACTAAGACTTAGGTCCGCGATTGCATTTCGGCTCTCAGTCGTAATGGGGCTGCTGACCCATATGGTCTCGTACTGGCACTTTTCCTAGATGTGGGGACGTTAGTAGAGGCCTTGATGCAGTCGTTTCAAATTGTGTGGACGACGGAGAACATTCTACTGTGCTGGGTTCACTCGATAACAGTTATCATATTCAAGAAAGATTGACATAATTCTTGCAAAAACTACCATGGAATTAGCTTGACTCCACTGATTACTAGGGTTCTGATATCCATTATACTTCTTCGGCTCACTGCGGTTCAGGAGACAAACATTAAGGAAGAACAGGTAAAGTTCTGTACTGGACGAGGATGTATTGATAAATTCTACACCAACCGCCAAATTCTGGAGCGACGTCACTCGTGCCGCCTACCAACAGTTGTCGTATTTCTAGACTATAAGGGTGTGTTTGATTCGGGGATCAATCTTCACTGTTAACATCGTTTAAACAGAGGGATATACCTACCGAGCAGGTGGACATACTGTCGGCGCTTTATTCCTTCACGTCAGCTCAGGTTAGGGTTTGTTGTGAACTGTCTGACAATTTCAGCACCAGGGGAGGCGTACTCCAAGGCTGTACACTTTCACCATTTTTGTTTAGTGTTGTTATAAACAAACTAATGGAGGATTATCTCCGACGTTTACAGGACGCCAGCGTGGACATCGTGTCTGGTAAAAGATTGACTGACGTCGATCATACTGACAACAGGGTGTAGCTGTTTAATTACTGTCAAGTAGCACAGGCAGTCGTAGGTGCTATTTAGTACTTTGCTGAATACTTCAGAATGCGTTTTGCAACCTCGAAGTTCAAAGTGATTCCACAAGGTTGCTGCGATTACGTAGATTCAATGTTAAGAAATGAAGGCTATTGACCAGTTTGTGCACTTGGGAAGCTGCATGATCGGCGGCGATGTAAGGAATGAAGTGAAATTGCGTATCCCTAAGATTAGGTTGATATTTGCAAGTCTAAGACACCTCTGGTGACGGAAATTTATCTCTCTGGAGCTGATGGATCGCGTATGTAAGGTGACAGTGAGGGTTGTATTACGTTACGGCTGCGAAAGTTAGCCACTCGAGGTAGATGTGAACCGTCGATGTCTGCGTCCGATCGCTCGTGCGGGGTAGTACCAACGGGTGAGCAAAGAAGGGGTTAAGAAGAGGATATTTAGCAGTGGTTGTTGTGCGAATTCTTTTGTTTAATCCTCATGTTTACACAAACTTAGATGATTCGGTTATGTACTGAGGATACCAGCCAGTCGTCCGCCATATCGAGGACTGCCGATTCTGCGGTCTACTAGAGTAAGGTGCGAGGTGGATGGATGACCTGACTTAAAGAAATGGAGTCGTTCACCAAGGAATGGCCACTGTAGGCCGGGTTCATCTTCGGGGATGAAGCCACTGTAAGTCATAGTCGGTGGCTGGAAACGTTAGGTGGGATGATGGCTAGTTGGGCTGAGTGACCTGAATGTTCTCGTTGTTTGGTTGATTTGTCTGGAGTAAATGAACGGGAGCTGTCTTGCTAATGAGGTCTTACTTCCACTCATGCTATGTTCGTGTTGGGAAAAGCACTTTTTCCAAAAAAAACTCGCTATATTCCCCAAGGGAAATAGATGCTTCGATTTTGAGAACTCGAATGGCCGCCATCATTCTGGAAGATTCGAGTTCGCGCGCTTGCTTCTGATTGGCCCGTTCAGTGTCCTAGGACCAAGGCCACCGAAAACCTATAAATACAGCCGTTTTGAGCCACTGTTTTGCCTTCGGGCTGAGCAGCAAATAAAGCTCGTTTGAAGGCCGTCTTTTTCCTTTCTTGTTGGGGGGTTCTAAGTTGCGAGAGTTGGGTCCGAGTACTTGCGTTCCGATTATTCGTATCGTTTGCGATATCGTTGCGTTTCATTCGTGATCGTGATACTGCTCGCGGTCTTCCTGTCCGTTCTTGCCTTCCTCTCTCAGGGGGTCGTAACAGTTCGTTTGTTTGCAAAGTGTAGACTTCTTGATGTTGGATGCTTGAATATAGACTCAGCTATTTTTAGTAGTTGGATCACTTCCCCTCTCCTTTTCCTGTACAGCTCTGTTTCCTTCTTCTTGGTTGTGTGGCAGTTAAGCATAAGTGGGACCCACCGATGTATTACTGTCTGGTAATGGTGGTGGTGATGCGAGATCGAGATAGATCGCTCTCTTCTTGTACACCAATTTAACATATGAAACATTCGCTTGATCGATCCCCACAATCTCGCTTTTGTTGTTCAGTTTGTCGGAATCGTCCTTGAACTGCTTTCACCCTTTGCGACTAGCCATACGGTTTGTCGTGTTTGCGGTACGAATGTGGTAGTTTCCTGTAGATCGGTGTGTTACTCGACTGTGGAGAGTTTTTCCACTTTATCTGTCTTCTCTTTCAGATGAATGAAACATTTGAAGTTAGCCGGCGTTTACCATTTGCCAACGAGGTAAGCATTTGTCTTTTTCTGTTCGTTCATCTTTGTTGTTGTTTTACGATGAGTTTCCTAAGTGAGATTTTGTGTGCTTGTAATGCTTCTTGGTGCTCACTCTCGGTGTGTCACCCCACGACTTGTTTCTGCCCTGTTTGTGCTTACCATGTAAAGAATTTGTATGAAGGGTCGAACCAGCAACGACATTGTATGTGTGTGTAAACCCCCCAGCTTCGTAAGGATTCACGGTTTAGTAACTTTAGGTATTATTGCTTTCCGCTTTGCTGCTGTTGACCATGGTTTGCTGTTACAACGTCGTGAACTTCTTTTACAGATGGAGCGCGAGACACTTGTCGGAAAGAAACACGTCAGTCAGATGTCCCATAAAAAGTGCAGCCGTAGTCCCCTCGTCGTTCATCTACTCTTGACCGTTTTCGGACTGTTAGTGTTGTTCGGCGTATACAGCCTATTGCGATTTTACGTGTTTGAAAATTCTGTTGTGGATGTGAACATCCTGGAGGCGGAAAAATGCCCAGCGTGTGCCGGACAGTCGATCTGCCATGCTTTTTTTCGTGGCGAGGTTCGCTTCTCGGGTGTGCGCCGGAATCGGCTTGCGCACAAGCCGTTTAATTCGGCCTCCTTCGGCGTTCCAGGATCTATGGGTAGGTTGTCTTGTCATCCTTTCAACTGACAGCTTTGCATTCCATCAATGACTCCATGAATTCCCACCTATTCTTCGGTGTCAGGTTTATTTTACATTTGGTCTGCCTACAGATATTCATAAGCCACATAATGCCTTCGTATTCTTGCAGATTAACCGAGAAAACAAAGGGACCAACGTACTTTTTGATATCTCATCCGGGTAACTGTATATCTGTACGTGAGCCTTTGGTCACATCGACCACCGGATGATCGACGGACAGCAGGTTCGACCCGGTTATGTATCACCGAACCCTCACACGCCGTTGAATAGAATCAACAACCTGTGTCAAAATAATGTATTGTTAAAAAACCGGTTGCATGAGTCAGCGCGCGTTATACAATAAATTATACGAAACTGTGCGTTAATAAGGTGGAACATATAGAGTAGGAACACGTAAATCCGGGCACAAGGATTCGCAGCCTGCGCCTCACAGACCTCTACCTTTCACAGTAATGGATCGGATCGCTAACCATGTGTGTTCATTGCGCTTCGGACTTTGGTCATTAACGCTTTGATCGCCCGGCGCTAATGTTTTCATTCCCACGTCTTACACTGACCGCTACCCTGCCACTGTCAAACAAGGCACAGTGTGACAGGCGGTGAGGTGGCTTTTGTAAGTCGCACCAAGGCTACAGCAGTCAGGATGAGATCATTACGTCAAATGGTCGACAGTCTGTTCTTCTCGAGGACACTCCGACGAACTTTGTCACTGCTGACACAGTGTTTTCATCACATGTTACCAATGCTTTGGAGACACCGGTCATCGAAAAGTACTACATACACTTTGTGCAAATATTCTATTCAGAATCCACCACGTGCTCCATCATTTACCCTGTTGTTTGTGCATCAAGTGGTCTGTGTAATATCCTGGCATACGCACCCGTGATAGTGTATGCTGACTCCACTGCTTGTTCAGTTACAACCAATCTGATACCATTCTAATTATCTTGACCACTCACCTGTTGGTGGTGATGTTTTCTTTCCGATTTTCCTTATTACAGGTTTGTATGAAACAGCTCGTAAGGTGTATCTTCGACGTATCGGTAGTCCAGCCACTCCTGAGGCGGTTGATGCTGCCGTGTGTCGCAGAGGCCCTCAGCAGGGTTTGCCTCAGGCGAGTGAAGCCGCGAAAGCTAAACTTAAATGCATTCCACATTTGGCTATTTGGCGTTGGCGACCGACTAACGATCCGGTCGAAGGTTTCAGCGGGGACCCGGTTGACTCCCCATTGCACCGAGGTTTGGTTGCGGCTCCTGTGTTCACGAATGTAAGTGATGTGGAACTTGTCAGAGCAGAACGAGCGTGGATCGAACGTGTCATGCCAACAGCGTTCTCTCCGATCACGCGGTGCGCCAGTGACCGCCTGTTTTCACACCTCCAATCCAAGTACAGTTTTTCTGTCGTTTCATTTCGTTTATTTTGTGTCCCAACTTACATGCATAACAGCGCCCGCGTTCAAATGGTCGCACTACAGTGACTGAAGCTGAAGGATGTTTCAATCATCCGGTGGTTCATCTTCCGTTGTTCGACTCATATTTCTCTCGTCACTTTTGACCTAAGATGACTGGAAAGAAAAGGGTCAAAATTTGTTTTCCTCTTCCTTGAAACAGTGCTCCTTAGATCGAATATCTCCATCGTGCCGACAAGTAACTTTATTCCCAACGTAACCAGCTTAAACCTCTTCACGCGACGCTCATTTCTATGGTGAAAGCACGTTAACGTAAGCCATTTTGTTTGCTGTCAACGTTTTACCCTTAAAAGACGGCTCCTCCAGGGTGTTATGGGTCTACTGTATTATAATAACATCTGTTCCAGCAGATATTTTAGTAAAGCAGGTAATTTAGAAAATTCAAGATGAGTGTACTGATACAGTGAATATAGAATCTCTCAGGATTCAAAACTATGCGCAGTCTATCAGGGTGGCTATTAACCTCTTGACTCGGGGCAGAACGAGACAGAATATTGAAGGTTTACTTGAATAAAACTGGTTCAGTTAGCAAACTATACNAGACGGCTCCTCCAGGGTGTTATGGGTCTACTGTATTATAATAACATCTGTTCCAGCAGATATTTTAGTAAAGCAGGTAATTTAGAAAATTCAAGATGAGTGTACTGATACAGTGAATATAGAATCTCTCAGGATTCAAAACTATGCGCAGTCTATCAGGGTGGCTATTAACCTCTTGACTCGGGGCAGAACGAGACAGAATATTGAAGGTTTACTTGAATAAAACTGGTTCAGTTAGCAAACTATACAACTTACAACCAAGTGAACTCTGAGCACGGAATTTAACCGTCAGCAAATATCAAGCAATAATACGGTAGCGCAAACAGTCCAGTGAGGCGGTACAAAATAAACAAAGGGAGAGTTCGTAGTGTCCATTTAGAGTGTAATAATATAGGAAGTGCTCGACCAGCATTTAATGTAATCATATATAGGATATATATATAGGATCTGCAGTACGATAGTTTGACTAGTATAAGAGCAATTAAGGCTGGCATTGTGCACACTGCCGGTCGTGGATGGGTAGCCAGGCGATAGCGTCGCTGCGCGGGTTGTAGAGGTTCGGTAGTTTGAACGTCCAGGCGGAAATCTTGCCATCGCATTCTCAATTTCACTTGTAGTAATTCGAACACAACTTTCATTGATTCTGGCAGGAATCAACAGCCAATGTTATCTCTGAGTATGATGAAATTATCTGAAAGGGCAAATATGAAGACATTTGGTCACTCACTCATTAGGTTTACTTGTAAGCAAGCACGCTGCCCGATGCAGTTTTGCTGAATGTTCGCATCTGTCTCAACGGCACACAGTCACGTTAGTGCTGTACACCGTTGTACTCACGACAGTGAGTGTAGCCCCGTTACAATTTCGGACACCAACTGAGTAACCTTTGTTTATGCAATCCGGTCCGTTTCTAAGTATTCTCACAATTGAAGATGTACATTTCTAACGCGAACTACCTCTCTATGTTCTAAGATACAAATGGCATGGGTTCCGGTATTTGGAATTGCGCCTACCTGTCGTAGTCTGCCAGTTCGATCCTCGCTTTGGTCTTGTCTGCATTATAAGTCCAAACACGGACGAAACTGGGTGTGCATTGAAATACGAGCAGCTTACCAAAGTTATTTCTTAACGATTTGGATTCCTTATTGCCACGGTAACAAGCGCTGGCTATCAGTCTAAAGTGTGACGAATCCATCTGCACCAATAGTATGTAGAAAATTCACAGACCAACCCACATCGTGATTGCCTTGACTGTCGTTTGTCTCCTCCGCACAACTTTCCTCCACTCCTCTGAGAGTTTTCTGGCTTCTTAAAATCCACTACTCTTCGGTTGTTAAGTGACTGTACGTTCGTGACTTTCTTTTCGATGTTTTGTCGTTCAGTAACCGTTTCCCGGATCGAGGCGTGTCACTTGATATTCTTATTACTGGGTTCCCTCTGTGCAATTCTCTTGGGTATTAAAATATTAAATCCCCCAGAACATTGTTGTTGTGTTTGGAGTAAAACTTGCGTTTCGGTGTGTTAACGTGCTTTTTTTGTTTTATCCCAACTGCTTACTAAAGTGAAATCCGAATGTGCGCGTCATAGCACATGAAAGCAACGATTGCACGGAAAGTGAGTGGGCAGAACCTTTTTTAGATGCAACGCTGAATGCCGCTGTTTGATGTGTACGGCTCCACTGGTCACCAGTTTTTGATGCTTTGTATTAGGTGGCAAACCAGTGGCGCGATTGATGAGGACAATAGGCTGATCCGTTATGGGATCTTTCCCAATTGATTACCGTTAATTTTCAGCTTTCTTATTGGTTTGACTGTTCATTTATATCAATAACTATAATGAGGAGTTATCACTATACTCATAACGCACATATGCATTCGATCTTGTTTTGCGGACCGGACGTCGGGCCACTGTGTCCCAGAAGGTACTTCATGCTCCCGGTATCCGACCCCCTTTATTCCTGTTAGCTAGGATTCATGAACCCTAGAGCCGCTCAGGTGAACTTTGCCACGAGTTGCGACGTACAAGTGTGAAGATTGCTATCACTCTTCTCCACTACTTGGAACCTCTTTTTTGCTTGAGGCTATGCATGAATAATAAGCTTGTCAGCATCCATACAATGGTTGACCTCCTCATAAATTTTCGTTTGTGTAGCCTACCTACACCTACGTTGGTTTGTAAACTTGTCACTGTTAGAGGAACCCATTTTTTCCGTCCAAAACCGCCTCCTTCCTCGAGAAGACGATCCTATCCAATCATAATAAGCGGAAATGTCGTGAACATTCGAGAGATGACCTCCACTAGTTTTTTACCTGTCTGGCCTTTATTCCGCTACGCTCATTGGTGGCTTAGTGGCCTTAACTGCTTTTTTGATGTCTGTCCTTCGGTTTTCTGACTCGAGAATGTTGGTAGGCCACTATGTATCGTATAAATACCATGGAATTTTTCTCCTTGTTGCACACGTTTCGGGGCCGAACAAAGTTGCTTTTTGCACCCGTCTTTTGGTTTGTCTTGGACGCAATTAACGGGACGGCCCCGTATTTTCGTGACCAAGATTGCCGTGATAATTACATCAAAGAGCAGAACCCGATTTCCTATCAATCGTCTTATTATACCGTGGACGAACCAGCGTACCGAGTCAAGGGTTACAACAGTCACTTTCTGTACGACGACTCTAGTCATATTGCCAACATCCCAAAGCTGAGAATGCATGTGTGTATGTTGTTTTGACATTCCTTCCCCCACTGTGACTGCCTGCGAACCAGGATGGCGTGTGGGATATAAAATTTCGGTGAACGGAACTTAACATTTTCTCAGCTTATCACTTGAGTCAAAACTAGTCGATTCAGCGACTCAAGCTAGATTGAAACTTACGGAAACTTTCTTCATGCAAACCTTCTCAGCTGCACTGAACAGTCTTTTCGTCTGGGTGCGCATACTAGCAAAACAAAGTCAGTGATTTGAGACGTACATTGAATGTTCAACAGGCTTTTCGGTTATTTACCGTTGGCTGTATCTTTTAGGTGTTCGGATATTCACCGAGCGTTGTATTTAGGTTGTAGACATTTCATCATTAAACAGAGTGACATCATCACTGCATAAGAGTTTAAGCGTTTACGTTTGAGCGTGGAGGTTGGCGAAGTTCGATGGATACCTACCTTCATATACCAGAGTGAGTTCATCTTCTGTAATAAATTCAAATGGGTTACCTTCTTTGCTATGGGGCTTCGAACTAAAGCCTGATTGCTTATTACCTGCAGCTTTTGAGCTCTCAACTTGGAGTCTGATTGGCTGCTTCGTGTTGCTGACGCACTTTGACCTAGAATCCGATTGGTTTGGCTTCGTCGTTTGATTGGGTAGATCATTTGCTCGTTTTTGGACTTCGATCTGATTAGTTGTCCGTTATCTGGCATTGTTCACTGATCCGATTCGTTCAAGATGCTCCATTTGGATTTGCCAACGTTTGGGCCTGACGGTGTGCACATCTTACTTACGTCTTCGGTTCACATTGATTTGTAGATTTCATCCGGCTAAAGATGCTTATTTTTTTCACCCGGCTGATGAGTACCAGGCCTCGAGAAATTTTCCTGTGTATTTGGTGTTTGCCTGGACTAGAACTTTTACGGTGCTCCATTTGAGGTGTGTCCAATTTGTTCCTCGTGGATAGAGGGCGGATCAACTTGTTCCTGTCTCGTGGCGGCCAATTCGTACTCAGACAAGTATTGGTCATTTCCATCCGGTATGGCTGACGTAACGTTTCCCGGAGTCATTGCATTGGATTTTGTGTATGACTTTTTTCTGTCGACGGGTTGTTCTTTTGGTTCCGATGATATTCTTCGTAATGTTGACATTGACCTTTGTGCTAGAGTGGTGCCGTATAGTCTCAGGAGTCACTTCTAACACTGTTTCCAGGCACTGTTTCGTTTCGTTAGTGGTTTCGTAAAACTTAAGCCTTTTTTCCTCTGCAGTAAACTCTACCCGATGAATTTTTTTGAATATCCGTTGTGAAGAAATACTCGTTACAAGTAACTTCCTTCATTTCCCCGAAGCTTCACGGTAGTGCAGTGTATCTCAGCTCTTTTAAACGAATTTAAAGCAAACCTCATTTTATCCCGCCCCGAAGAGTTGCCGTGAAAACTGAGGTGTTATACCATATATTTCTTTTCGGTGAACAACAGAACTATTCTGCGTGAAGTTAAAAAAAGCTAACATCAATTCCTATTTTGTGACAGCTTTTAAAATAAGGATTCAACGTCGCTGCTGTCGAATCTATTATGACGTCGAATAAGGAGTTCATTAATTTCGAACATTACTTTACCTAGCGGATTATTGCTGTTTGACCTTCCTTGGCCTGAAATCGGGCTGAAGCCCCAGTATATCCAAACTTACGATACTGCTTTTTTCCCAGATGGTCATCTATTCTTTCACATGCTTGTTACTTATGGCTATCAAAGAATTGGTTTGGACGAGCTCGTCGACACCTGGTCGACAGATCGTACGCGGGTAGGCTGCAGCCACTCAATGTCGATCGTTGGAGCAAATTAGCATGTTAACGCGCCTAGCAATCCAAATGGCACTTTGGTCCGCTACCGGTTTTTGTTACAGTGTGCGCCTAAGTCGAACAAGTTATTCAAGTGTGGCACACGTTAAGATGAAAAAGTTACAGGCTCAACCAAGCCACCCAGTAGAAAAGCCGAGACTTGGGGGACCAATTTTATTTCCCCACTTCACCGCTGTTTCTTGTTTATCTAGTAGCCTGTTGAAGTTCAATCAGGCGAAGATTGCTTAATGTCATAAGTGCTGTCATTTGGTTTCGTTTCAGAGAGTAACAAGTTTTCAGCTATGAATGATCAGGGATTTATTTGACTTAAATTGCAAGTCGCCCATGTCTGATGCATTCAGATAAACTTTCCATTCAGTTCTTTTCGAAAAGACGCGCCAGACCGGTGTTTTGCTTCTTTTAGAATTCATCTGTTGTTCACATCCTTGCTGTACTCTTAATGGAAACTCTGGCTGTTGTTCTCATGAGACAGCCATGTTGGCTACTGCGCCACTGATTTCATACTAAGCGCAACCGGACTGTCGTTTTTGGACGTTCGATCACTTTCGTTTGTAATTACCGATTAGATAGCCCGATCATGCAGGTACAGTTACTGTTTGTTAATCCCGATCAATACTGACAGGCGAAATTGATTTGGCTGTTGGGTATGTTTGTTCGGTCGTGCCCACTGTAAGTCACTTGGCACAGTGTTCTGCACAACTGAGCTTTTCTGGGTGTACTCATCACTAGACGTGCAGATGGCACGTTTCGGCGTCCAGCCCATCACAAAGCGGTGCAGAACGGTCCCTCTCTTCAGTGCTAACTCAGTAATATGCAAGCGTGGTTAAATCAGAACCCTGTTTCTTAGAGCCAGGCTTATTTGCATCTTTGGTAAACTCTAGGCAGCAGGAGAGATGCTAAAAATACTTCACTATTAAACGGATACCTGGAACACTTCATTGAGGCACACAACGAGTTGAGCAAGGGCAGTGGACCAACTTACGACAGCGAATCACCAAATTGACCCAATTAGCTCAGTCAAGGTATCTTTACATGATTGGGGTCGGAAATTGTAGACTGTTGGTGAACTAACAAAATTAGTTCAGGCATCCTATAGAGTTGCCGTGGTCCTCACTACGTAGCATCGGGACGGCTATATGCATGCTTGATCACTATTTCTTTCACTTCATCTGATGTATATGCTTCGTGCCAGTGGCTGTTAAGAACAAACGAAATATTAAATTGTCTCCGTTTGTCTTCATTCTATTTCGACAGTGGCCAAGTGGAGCCTAGTGGTTCATGTCGTTGGTTGTTTATCACTAACTTAGAAATGTATTTTGTAACGGCACAGTTGCGTAGTTAGTTTGGTTTAAAGGAGTTCATTTCAACTGGCTGACAACTAGTGTGATCATTAATGTTTCAAGCAGTATTGTTGCAATGTCTGTGTAACCGTAACTAGTAACTAAACTCATCAGTGTTGCCATGCATACAGTCTACCCTTACGCCTATAGCACTCGAAGGGTAGACTGCATCATACTTGTTGATGCGCTTTGCATGACTTTAGCTGGCCAGCTCAGCTGGTTTGATTTGAACTTAGTTGTACGGTGAGCTTGCTCCAAACACTCTGAGACTGATGCGCCTACTCCACTGACAATATCGGTCGATCGGTAGAACTGGATTTGTTTATCTTGACAGTTCGTGAACGCGGGAAATGCAAGTCGTTCACGTTTTGCAAACTATCTTCTGCGATGCGATTCGAAATCTGTGCACTAAAGCTACTGTGCTCTTGAACGTGACGTAACAATCTGGGAGGAGTGTTGGTATTTCCCAATTCGCCAGTTAACTGTCAGCTGCATCTGTGCCTTCTTCATTAAGTTTAGCTGCTTTCCTATCCCATTTTTTTTCGTTGCAGTTTTCGTGAGCGAACAAGTTTCAAAGCTGAAACTCGTTGGCTTCGATTCGATGAGTTAATGTTTCTCTTCAACCTGGCAATCGATTCGCAGGCCGTTCTGTGGCAGGCGTTCCCTCGAACTGGCTCCTCTTGGCCGTTTCCAACATACATCGGGGCCTGTGGTCGATGGATCCTTCAAGATTACCATGGCGTGCCTCTTAGTCAATTCTGTGGCGTGAGTGGTACACTCTTATGCTTGCTTCAGTGGACTGGTACAGCGTTTCTGGTGGATTTTTCTGAACTCGCCGAGTAATAACCTCGGTTTTGTCGCTGCATCGCCTTGCCTTAATTTTCTGAAGCTGGTATCCGATTGCTATTCTGCATTTGGAGTGAATTCATTGGCTAGCAATTGTGTTTGCGAACACTTGCTTTCTAGGTTCCTTTTTAATAATTTGCCTTCATTTTCTGCTCTCTCGAATCAACCTGTTTAAGGAGTCGAATTTCTTGCCGATATGTAGCCAAACTCATCTGAGTTTGCTTATTTTGGACTGCGTATTACGTAAAATTGCGTTTGACATTCCGCACGGATGGTTAAGCTACCCACCCGTGCAGACCACCCACTGTATTTCTAACCGATTTGTTCCGTACACAAATCGGCTAACCTGCTTTCGGGATATCAACACATGACTACGCTTGTACGTCTTTTTACTCGCACATGTTGGTTTTATGCGCAAGCATAAAAAATAGGACTTTGACAGCATTCAAAATCAGTGAGTTCGAGCCTGAGCCGACCGTTCCGCAGAGGCAATTGCAGCGCATAATAGATCACCCTATGTTTAGCCCCTCAATCACATCATCAGCTGCCGTGTGTTAGTACATGATACTGACGCCACAACACAGACGAAGAATAGTCCCTCTCAGTTTAGAGAAGAAATAAGGAGTAAACATCACAAATAAAATGGCGATCGTTCCAGCCAGCGAAAGATAGGGACGATATATAAATTGTCGTGATGCCAGTTCAATTTATCCTGTTACTGCTCACGAACTCGGAGCCAGTCGCATCCGTACTTCCGGAAACGTGGAGGTACTCTTTCTTCGTTTGTCCAACGGGCTTTTTGCGGAGAAGGTGCGCTCAGGAACTACTTTGATCTTAGCTTGCAGTTTCATCTATACGTTGGGCCTGCTGACACGAGGTATGCGGATGACATTGTTCCACCTAGCCCATCAATAGCATGTGAACCACGTTGAATAAGGTGAACGATCAAGTTGCGCATTGCACCTCCAGCATGCTATTTCAAGATGGGTGTTTCTACTCTCACGTGCTTTAGTACGAAGGATGAACTATTTCGTATACATGGATGGCACCATATCGTCATCTTGCGAAATTGACGGTGATATATCGGTAAGGGTCACTTAGGCGCGTGTTACTTTTGTCAAGCTGCATCATCAGTGGCGTCCATCAGATGTCCGACTGTTGCTGAAAGATGGTATGTGTAATGTCTGTGTGGTCCATTTTGCTCCGTGATTCGGAAACGTGGTCTGTTCGCGAAGAATGTATCAATAGGCTAGTTGTTTGCCCATGGTTATCTTTCTCAGTGAGTCCGTGTTCGGTGGAGTGAACGGATGAGCTACCCGGTTGTCCACCAGCATGTGGTTGAACAAGCTTTTATACTTGATCAGTTGGTTGAGTCCTTCAACTGTACAGCCTGTAGTCGTTTGGTTACGTACTCCGCATGCCAGCTAACTGGTTAGCGCACCGGACATTACTTGCAGCGACCGTCAGCCGTTGGGTGAAACCATGTGTGTGTTAAGACAACGTTGTACTCATTATCCGTGAACACTTCAACTGTCCCGTTGAGTAAATCTGGCGAGTTTTACATGCTCGATGTAGGACCTCGTGCTGTTTGTCGGTGACTGAAAAGGCTCTCCAAGGTGGCAGCTTGCAATAGTCCGTATAATTTTTAGTTATTCTTCCGAATAGTTTATACCGCTTTTTGCCTCATTTCTTTTTGGCAACTTTTCTCTGGGATATTTTCTATCCGTGTTAAATTGAACGGTCTGTCCAGTTACGGTGCTATCTGGCGATGCTCATAATCGTTATGAATCGGTGAATATGTGAAAAGGTCTCACTATCCTGCTTAATATCTGCATCTGGAGTGAGGTCTTCTTGATTACGACCATGAGTTTTTACTAGTGTTTCGCCTTCTTTGAATGTTATCTCGGGGCATGATGCATCATTATCAGTCGCTTGCTGTGTCATGAGAGCATTCTTTTTGATCGTAGATATAGGCCTCTTTGCCTGTAGCTGATTGTGAAAATAAGCGAATCGATCAGGTCCACTTTTCACTGAAAGATTGCGTAAACCGGCCAATGTTCGCACTTTTACAGTTTTGCTCTCCTCACACACACAAGATGTGTGCTCTTTAAAAGCGTGATGCAGTTATCCAATAATGCTTTTTGTGAACGGTACTTATCAGTGAATTCCCTGAGGTAAGAATTCGATCTTCGAGAATCTCTAGTTGGGGTAATAGGATACATGTTGCGTAGACTAAGCGGCCACCAGTACTAGTTCAAATCCAGCTGGAGTCCGTTTTTCATTTGCCCTGTTGTTTTCGTAATTATCACAGTCACCTAACTGCCTCTGCTTTGTGTATTGATTTGTTGAACCTCCGTTGGGTGACTACATTCTACACTTTTTTGTTCGTTCGCGGTCGTTTTCTACACAGTGACATTCTCATTTCTTCCTGCATTGTTTTCGTGCTCCTCGCTCATCCAGGCTCCTTTCTGGCTTCGATTACGTATTCTCCTCAACATTTTGGAATTGCCCGACCGACTGGAACGTTCTTCGTCCGGTCCTCGTTCACGATTTGCCGACCCGACCGGTCGTGAAACGGACGGTTATGCTATCTATTTGGGCAATTTCGATCTGGCCTCCTTGTTTACTGTAGACCCGTACACGTATAATGTCACGGTAGCCAACTTGCGACATGCAATCGTCGTGGACACTGAAACAGTGAGATCCGTTGTCATTAGATTTGTGTTGCCACATTCGTTTCACGCTTAGTATTCAATCAACTGGTTTTCCGGAGCTTATTTATGGTTGTTGTAGACATTAATTCCCACGTAAGTAAGCAGTGAAATACGAGTTGAATACTAGCACATTTGCGTTAACTGTTTGCTGTAACTGGTAGTTTTAATGGTTGCACCTCAGGATCAGGAGGGTACGTTTCCGAATCTTCCTCTACACAGAACGTGTTGACACATGTTCATTTTCAGCTCCGTGTCGCACTTATAAATGCAGTCTCTTGAGCTTCCGTTGCTTCTGACGGTAGACCATATTGGCGGAAAAAGTAAAAATTCATGACGAAGAAGGAGAGTCAACATTCTTACAGCTACATGGCCGTTGTTGACTGTGAACCTGATACGCGGCACATGCCCATCTTACTCAAAGAGCAGTCACTGCCGTCATAGTCCGGAAACACGTCATCGCCTGGCCACTTCGTCGTTCCTTCCAGCCGTTAACAGTCGCGTTAGACAATATGAGACGCAACAGACACTCTATTGACATGCTAATACATGACCCATTCCATTCTAGATTTTACTTTTCATTATCTAGGTTATCGGCTAATACGTCAACGGTTCTCCGAATACACACCGACAAACTGTCGTATTGCCCATGCAGATAGCCAATATTATACTGGTTGACTGAAGTAGACAACGGTAGTGTCAGATACCGAGATTCTGTGTGCATCGTTCACACTGATGGGTTCAATCTCCTATGTGTAGAGCAAGATTGAAACCACACTCCCATTGTAAACCCTCTTTTCAGTCGACAGTATGCTACGCTACAGGTAACGGACATCAGCGAACGCATTAGGTGACTTCGTTCTCATCATAATCACCTCATCGGCAGGTAGCACTATCTCGTCAGCCTGTAATATTGCTGATGAGATATCAGCGAGGATAGCAAAGGCACGAGTTGCCTTTTCCAAACTGCGTCATCTGTGGCGTCGAAAAGACGTTCGGTTGTCGCTGAAAGGAAGGGTCTATAATGCTTGTGTGCGTTCCATTTTGTTGTATGGTTCGGAAACGTGGCCTGTTCGCAAGCAAGATATCAACAGGCTTGCTGTGTTTGACCATCGTTGTCTCCGCCACTTGGCCCACATTAAGTGGGCTGATCGTGTGAGCAATGCGGCAGTTCGCCGGCGCGTATTCCGGAACGTTCGGGATGCGCGATCAATTGGTCAAGTAGTTACGTTGCACAGCTTGCGATGGTTGGGTCACGTTCTCCGTATGCCAGCTTAGCGTTTACCGTACCGGGCATTATATACTGAGGGCACTAGCGATTGGGTTAAACCGCGTGGTGGTCAAGCAACAACGTGGTCAGGAAATATGAAGACTTTGACTGTTCCATTGAGCAAAGTGGGCAGGCATCGCTTGCCTGGATGAGGTCCTCGTGATCACTCAAACCGTTGGTTAAAGACGCTATCCGAGATGGCGATGTGTCGTAGTCAATGGAGTACCTGTATCCATACCATTTCTAGTTCTTCCATTTAGTCTTCTTCAATCTTTTTGTCCTTCGTAGTACTCTTTCCTTTTAGGATATTCCACGTCACTGTTGAGGTGAGCGGCGGTCCGAGCCACAGTACCTTTTGGTCAGGCTCATGGCTGTTTTGATGATGATGATGATCGGCAGTATTGCATACTAATCAGATGATGCTGCCTACATAGGTGATGTGAGAAGCAGACTCTAGCGACCTACCTTTAATAGTAAGGTATAACACCACTTTATACTTTGATGGTGCACACCATGCTGATTCGTCCTATCCTTTAACCAGTTCATTATGGTATGCATGCTACCTAAAGGAAACCCATATGGAGCGACGTCACTCGTATAATCAATATCGCTCAGCTTACTACCAAACAGTAGCTCCACTAGGAAACCCTTTTAATCTCTGAGTCTTTCTGCCAAAATAGAAGGTTAGGGATCGAACACCCTCGTCGAACGCCACTTGAAATAAAGACCACTCTGGTTGGCCCATAATGTTTCCATCAAATTGATACTATTTCATTGGAAATATTATTGGTAGCTATCTCGAGTGTTTTCAACGTCAAGTGACATTTAGCGTGGGTGTCTAATCTCTCCATTCCTTTTCAGTTAAATGATAAACGCTATTCTGGGAAGAGACGTTCGAAGGTTCTCGGTCTAGGGGTTTCATCAAGCAGTAGGCTGATTGACAATGAGTTTGGGGACGGCAATGCTTCACTTAGTGCTTCTGCAGAGAGCATGCTGAGCCGTTTAAGTGATACGACTGGGTTGTATGTTACGTACTTCACACTTGAGAATAATAAAGATTGATTTGACACTGAACTTGTTGTTGCAAGCAGACCTCCCGAAGTTGTCAGCAAGT
Organism: Paragonimus westermani; assembly: GCA_008508345.1. Lineage (NCBI taxonomy): Eukaryota > Metazoa > Platyhelminthes > Trematoda > Plagiorchiida > Troglotrematidae > Paragonimus > Paragonimus westermani. The sequence continues at coordinate 35,746 of QNGE01000877.1, forward strand.
CAATCTGTAATATTGCTTACGCATCCACGAGGATATCGAAAACAGTTCACTTGCCACTCCGTCATTTATAGCGCCGCAAAAGTGATCATAGTTAGAATTTACAATACTTGTTTGCACTGACTTCTGCTCTATGGTTCAGAGACCTGGTCCATTCGCGTGGAATAGAGATCTAGACTATCAGAGTCAGACACCGTTGTCTCTGTCAGTTGGCCTGTATCAAACGGACTGCCTATGTGAACGGCGTGACAGTCCATCATCATGGATGGTGTCCAAATTTGCGACCGATAACCCAGGGAGTGAAAATATACTGGTTAAGTCACGTTCTGTATACCGATGGAGCGCCTGTCGTACCACGTTGTTCAACGTGATTACTGCTGGATTAGAGAACTCGCAAAGCACCCAATCGATGACTTGATCACAGGCTACAGAAATTATGATCGTCCCGTTAAGCAAGTATGTTAGATGCCGTCCACCTGGTTGTGGAGCTAGCATCCGTCCACAACGCTAGTCAGAACCACTGACTTGACAGTACGTCGCAGACAGTGACGATCCTGTATCCGTGATCTCCACTCCCTCAGGAGCCTTCCTTCTCCATTTTTCTTCCTCGTACATTTGTACTTACTTTTTACACTTCTACTTTACGGACCATTGTTAGGACGAATGGCAGTCTGGTCCATAGTGTCCAGAGTCACAGCTGACTATGATGATGATATATCAAACTCTTGCACAATTGGGGGGCTCCGGGAATCATATTAGGAGACCATATCAAAGTATCCCTCAGGTTGGATAATACCTCTACTATTGACTGAAAAGGGAGGTGCCGACGCTCCGATGCTTGTCATAAAGTGGTTATACACAATCGCGACAGGGCTAAAAGCGTACCTGTTCTCCGTATTTCAGAATCCGTTGCCTCATGGAATATATGAGTATCTTAAGTGATGAATTCAAGACCTTAAACTCTGTAGTTGTCATGATGTTTTTACACTTTTGGTAATGAAAACGATTTGGTGTGCGTCACTCGCAAAGCATTTCTTCTCTCTCCTATGGACTGAAGGGTATGGTCGGTTCAGACACTTTCTGTTACAATATTTGAGATGGCCGTTCGAGCGAAGTTTCGTAGAATGAACGTTCCTGGTTTTTGTTCATTTGTTCTCATTTTCCGATGGGGGATCACTGATAATGTCTTAACTAAGCACACTATCCCTAACGTCCATGGCAGAGCGAGTATCCCAAGGCCGATTAAATTGTTCTTTAGAGTACTCTCCTAACCTGCCAAATCGCCAGGCATGCTGTAAGTTGATGAATCACTTTCACATTTAAGTTCACTAACAGTTCATGAGTAACCCGTGCCATCAAGCTACAGTCGAGTGTTTCTTGATTTGAAAAATATCTCCTGCGTCTCTCTGACTCATTCATATAATTAATTCTCATTGCCCTTCCGTCAACTCTATTTCACTTTGCGTCTCAGTTCATTGCAGACATTTTTGTCAAGAAACACCAGTCGACATTTGCTCTGTCAGATCGGCAGAAATTCACTTCATAGTTGAACTTCCCCTTTGGTTCCAGACCTGACTGCCGCTGGTTCGTATAATTTGAGGTTTGTGTCTAGTACCAATTTGAATCAAACCGCTACTGTGACCTATACAGTTGGATCGTTAGCGCTGTCTCCTGAGTGTTTCGTGCACCCTAGCCACTCATTTTCAAACTAACCATTTTGCATTGGTGATTCAGTGATCTCCAGTTAAACGCTAGAACAAACGGGTTGGAACAGCGATGTAGTCTGGATCGGGGTGGTTACTTTTAACCGAATAACGATTTTTTACGGGCTGGTGCCATCAGTAGCTGCCACCGATATGATTAATTTGCATCCATAATTTGGTCGCACTAGAACATATTCATGTGATACGTTACCGTCGTTTGCGTTGAAATGCAGAACTCGATTTATGGAGCCTGCGACATGCAAAAAAATGCATCAACCCATTCTTAGCGCACCGCACCCTAAGCTCCAGCATGCTATCCAGTGGCTTCGTAGGAGAACGATCAAGTTATGCGTTCATATCACCAACAAGCTTATTGATGTCTGATTGCTTTACCAGAAAGCCGAAGCGGATACAATAAATGCACGGTATCTCTTTGGTATGTGTCGACAGACTGTCCAATGTTATGTGGGCGAAATGTCATTCTACAAGACATCTTAAGCGTCACAGTCAGCCATTCTCAGATCTAATATCCAAACAATGTCTCTGACACCTCGGTTTTAGATAATACTTTCATGTCAGTAAGTGTGTCCCCCTCTAATTACATAGTTCTGTTTGTTCTGAACACGCTTCAAAAATCCAGAATGACCACATTACAACTCAGTACGTTCATCGTAACAATCTTGTACAAGCTTGTGGCTACAGCAACGTGGATGGCACACTGCATCTGTCCAAGGGCTAAAATCGCTAACCCCAACGCTCGTTTGGTGAGGAGCCGGATATATGTATGTGCCACCACTGTGACTTCTGTTCAATATTCTAATCACGTCTTCCTTTTGCAACCTATGTCACCTTCCATTATACGTCTATGTATATCTGATATTATTTTGCTCATGGAAATCCACTCAGGCTCATAGATCAAGCAATTTTCTGCAGTTATTTATGGACGCGTTCGCCATTTGTATGGGGGAACTCTTATTTTTCACCAGCTGTATGCACTTTGTGATGCCTTTGGCCATAGCTGCTTCATTATCGTCTCACCTAATTCCGTCGAAATGACACTTCTGACCCACTTTTGGTCGTTTGATCTTTTCTTTTATTCCTTTGTTACTTCTTACCCAGATATTTTACTCGATCTCTTCGTTTCTCCTGATTGTCCATTTTTCAGTTGAACTCACAAGGTTTCGGTGTTCCGGGAGAGTATACTGTCCCACCTTCCGCGACTCGAGTTGTGCTAGATGGAATCTCACAGCATAATTGTGAGGGCGAATCCGAGTCAGGCGACGCTGGTGGGACTACACCGCCGTGCGTCAGTCGTGAACATGCAGATGCATTGTGCACGCACGTTCAATCGGATCACAACTTTTGGGCAGTGTGCACGTCACTTGTACATGGCAGCCGAAGTGTGTCTGCGTGCCGAGACTTCCTGAATGATATACCAAACGAACTTCGTGCGATTCTGGAACGCTGCGTGAACCGCACGGACTCTGCGATCAGACGGGAGCTGGTGAATCAGGCTAAACATATTGTGTTAAAACTTATCCAAAGCCATCCCGAACCCAGAGGCTTGTGACAAAGTGAATGCTGGCGACAATCGGCGTGTTTTGTCACACCACAAACATATCATCGTCCCTTTTCATACTGCAATTATCGTTTTCAAGCACTTTTATACTATCCTTACAGGCTCTGAGGTTTTCTGGCAAAACCTTCAAATTGGCTGTGCATCATCCCATTGTTATTTTCAATATTAAGTATAATCATGTTTGCAACTTGTTTTATTTTCAATGCCTGGCGGTTTGTGTCCAAATACTTGGCTTACCACGTATGAGTTTCCCCTACTTTTCAAGTCGCATATCAACCGACAGTTGATTGCGCAGCAATTTTATTTGATCGGTTCTCCAAACCATTGCATTTTCACTCGCAGGATACTTTTTCTTTATCTGCGCACGCCATTACTTATACAACCCGTGCTTGAGCCCTCTGTTTGAGGCTCACCACACTACCATCATCACGTGAACACAGTCCTCGTTGTAAGTTGCAAGTTTGTTAGCTATATGAACTCTAAAAAGCCCAGCTTACTCTGACTACACGTCAGCAAACTGAGCCTCTCGGTTTTACACACAACGCATACATTTGAGCTATCTGTTTGGCTTCTAGTTTGACACAGTAGCCAAACGGTGATGTGCACTTGGTCCTGGACGCTTTTTATGCTTACTCGAAAACGAGAGTGTAATGAATAAAATCACAAACGGATTGCCCGCACTTTGGCATTTCTGGTTACATGGCCGATGATTGCCCACTACCATCCTCCTGGAAGAGGTTTATGCAATAACCAATGCTAGCATCAGTTTTCAAAAGATACCGACAGGAGTCAAACATTTTCCATTGCGTGGACTGACTATACACAGCTGAAGCACGCTGTACTGGCCAAAATGGGAGTGTATGTTCTGTCTGGGTCACACTGTCGTCGCGCAGCATATTTTGACTTCTGCAACCCACTATCGTTTGATGAACTGGTCAGATTAAAAAGTTTGTTAGTTTGATCTCCCGCGTTGCAGAATAATAAAAAGTAAGATGTGTCCGTTTCTAATTTTCGCTTCAATGTGCACGTATACATAGTGACATCACCTTCAACATTCCTAAAATCCTTGAGAGGCGAGATTCACCTTACCAGTATCACTATTATTTATTCACAGCGTTTTGGTACAAATCATTAGCCTCAATGTCATACACCGGCGTAAGTACCGCAGGTGCACTCGTTAGTGTAAATCTAAGCCACCTCTGTTGTAGGCTACATTCTCTAAAACTAGTCTTTACTGTTAGGGAGGGGGTTTCCGTGGTGATTCACCCTTGGCAGTTCGTTCGTGGTCTTGTCAAAGTTCTCTCCTCTTCTCCTTAACGCCATAACATTTGACTTGAAATCTCCCGGTTTTTGAGGTTGGTAAACCATTAAATGAAGTCCCGTTTCGTTATGATTTCCGAAACGCATTGGCATAATGCTAAAGAATCTTTGGCGTGAATGTCACCGACCTTACGAACTAGGATATCGATGTATGATCCGTTTGTGGGGATATAGGACTATACGAGGGAGCCCTTTATGAGGTATCAAACTTAGAGTTGGAGAGGTTTAGTGCTTACTGCACATCTCACCTTCAGATTCCTATCATATGCGGTTGCTTGTACGGAGGTCGGGGCCTCGGATCAATTGTCCTTAGAAAATGGTGTGTGCAACAACTGATAGGCTAGGATCACGCAATTCGAATAGCTGTCGCCAATTCTTCCCTTATGTTGTGCTTCCTTAATATCCTGGCAGTCTTCATATTAACATCCTACTCATAGTAAGCCCGGAAATGGATCATGAAGCTTATAAAGAATGGTAACTGGGTTTAAATAATTTGCTTATTGTTTTGAGTGTCTGTCGACGGCAATTCTAAAACACCGCTATCTCGAATAAACACGAAAACAGCGGGCAGTAGACCGTGATGCGTCTTCTACAAGAACATTCTGTTCACTTCCCATCAGGTACTACAGCGAAAATGGTGCAAGCTATTTATGGTGGGTGGACATGATAACAAGCGACGAAGACAGTACGTTTGTCATTGGTAAATCATTGACGTTCTAGACACAGTGATGGTGGTTGCTAACAATGCTGGTATTGATAAGGAAATCTCAAGAAATACGGATCAAGGGTTAAATGGTGAAATTTGGTGGTCACAGTGACTTGGATGCTGAAAACTGGAAAGGCGAGAGTCAAGTTGAACTTCTAGCTTAATCTGGTTAAGGCATAATTAAATGCGAAAAAGAGTCAAAGTTGCACCAAATTAGAGTTACCAAGGTAAACCTGCAGAGATGGTAGTTTGTTTCTGCACACAAAGAACAAGATTAGTCCAGCAAATTGCCACAGACCCTGAATATATTTAAATTATACCACGATTTTGGATAGCACATTATCTGGTCGGCTGTAGCTGCATCCGCTTTGCGTCCAGTTTCCTTCAAGTATCCGTTAATAGCTCTACGCAAAATCCCGTTCGCCGAATCATTCAACCGTCTGGAGATGTGATCACTGATGCGTGTCCCCAGATGCCTCGACGAACGGCCGACGTGTCTGTTTCCGTAGGTGCAGATGAAATTAGACATCAGGTTAGAGTCGGCGGTCAAAGATAGTGGTTCCGTCCCTGATGACAATGGTATCAGCGTCTTCTCTCTAGGAAACACAGGTCTTACGAATTTGTACATCTGCTTGGCGGTTGAATTGAGTCTGCGTCTGACGAGACTGCAAGTGCTATCTCCTCCAAAGCGTAAGGAGAGGCAAACACATTTTCGTGGTGCCGTTATGATAACGGGTTTGTGATCAACTGGCCCAACGTATTTATCAATAAAATGTAGAGAGTGACCATTATCTATCACTGGTGCCTGTTCTAGCTGCTCATCGTGCACCAACCTGTCAAATGTTACAATCCGTCCTTACTGAACAGTGTGCGCACGAATCCACGATTGAAGGACATGGGTGCGAAGCTCTTTATATGAAAATACTGACCGAACCAGGTGGTTTTGAAGTGTGAACTCCTAGCCAACGAGCTGTCTTGTAGTCAACAGAACATTCAGAGAAAGCATCCCTCCATCGATTTCAGTTTCAAGTGTGAGTTTAGTGTTTCTGTGCAGGGAATTCAACTCATTTGGTTGAATCAGCCGGTCTCTAGATGCACTAACAAGGAATATATCATACACATACCTTATGCGAAACAATATTTGCTGTGTTTCGTGTGAAGTCTGCCACTCTGAACAGGACTTATTGGGCTGCCCATCGTGACTCCGCCTACTTACAGATATTAAACTCTGTTGAACAAGAATAGTTCAAAGTATTTACCTAGCTTGTCTGGGGGAATTCTAAGCTGCAGCTTATGTGTAGCCACATACTCACGAATAATACTAATTACCTCAGCAGTAAGAGCATTTGTGAGTAGTGACTGGACTTCAGAAGGTTACATTACCTTGCGTTTAACATTGATATCCGAGACGAGGTCAACGAATTCAGTTGTATCCTTGAGGCCAAATGTATCGATTCTAAAGCTTACTGATTCAAGTGTTTCAACTAGCTATCGAACAGGTTGATGATAAGATGAGTTGACCATAAGAAGTATGGGTCTCTTGTACGCTTTTTGGAGACCACAGACTCAAGGAGTCAGAGGCTTGTTGTAACTGATTCGCTTGTCCTACGGGCACTTAAGTAGATAACGGAACAACGGCCAGTGAGAGGACGTATAACGGAACGATAGTCAACGGTAACGGACTACGGAATATGCACGACTAGTTCGAGATTTCCCGGCCAACCCAACCACCCAAGGCTAACGCATGAACACAGAGAGAAGACTGGCCTCCGGGCAGAGTTCCTTTATGTCACTCAAACCAGGCCATATTTAAAGGGTTTGTGACCAATTGGAAGACCAAATTAAAGGCGGACCAAATGGTGAGCCGAATAGTAGTGATGCGCATGGGCGGGATGTAGGCATGTGAGCATGGAGGCGCGTAGGTGGGATGCCAGAGATTTGTCACAAGAGTTGAAGGACGAAGTGGCGCATGACGTGCCATCTATGAAGGTCACTCGCCAGTGTACTTTGTTAGCCCTTGTCGCACAACATTTTCGGGGAACTGGCGACTTCCCCGACAAGGCTTTTGTAGTTAGTTGAGTTAGGGTTCTCTGGTCAACAGTGCCGAGGTGATGAAGCTTCCTCAAGGTTTTTCGCTTTATTTTCACAACTGAATTTCTTTGTTCAGTATCGATTTCGAATTTGGACTTTCTGGTAATGTGCGCTGCATCTTGGCTAAGTAATCTGTGTGATTCATTGGTACTGCTCCGGAACCCTTGTTATTTCGCCTAGGAAACAGATAAGGTTCGATAGACACGACCTTCCTTTTACATAGCTATGTTGATTAGCATTTAGAAGGTTGTTATTCAACAGAGAGCTAGCCAAGCCATCTCTGATGACTCTCTCGCATACTTTCAACCGGATGCAGGTCAGGCTAATGAGACGGTAGTTTGTGGCTTTCTCTTTTGCGCCTCAGTTTTGAATGGCCACCACAGTGGCTGCTTTCCAGTCCCTAACAATCCTCTCTTGATTCAGCGACATTCTGACTAGTGAAGCTGACCGACGCGCCAAAACCTCAACCAAAGGACGAACCAGAGCAGCGTGAATATTGTCTGGTCCCGGGGAATTCGATGTGCTCAGTGATTGGAAAGTGGTCTGTGCCCCAGAGGTCGTGAAGTTTCTCATCGCAGTTGCTGTCGCTTTGGCTCTCATTGTTGTGGAGCCTTAAGATTGTCTTGCTCGCGTACGCTGGCAAAATACTGACCCAGGTGGTGAGATTGCCAACGTGTTTACGGAGAGCAGGGCTTGACTGGAAATATTCGTAGGACAGTTTCGGGATGGATTTGGCTTTACGCACTAATTCTGCTTCGTGCATTAGCCTCCACTTTTTGCGGATCTTTGAGGCCCGACTTTTTCCCGAGATGAAAATGTAGTCTGTTCACACACCCCCCAATGAAGTTGAAGCGCTTCTGTGCGGCTTTTATTTTGCCTTAAGGACGACAGCTTTGCACCAACGTGGTCTACTCCCGTTGCGTTTTCGAGCCGTATGCGCGTGCTTTTCTGTTAGGATGGTCATTCAGCCCTACTGAGTTCCAGCAACTCCCCAGAGAAGCACTGTTAATAGACAGTTCCCAATACAACGCCGGTGTCTTTCGGAAGTTTATGTATTGCAATCTTTCCATAGTTTCTAGCCGGCACTGGCTTCCACTTGACACGGTGGTGATCTCAGAATCGCATAATTACTTTTGCCTAGGGAGAGAGAAACTTCCATGACACGTATCTAGTTTTCATTTCTAGTTATTACGAGGTCCGGCAGCGACCCTTCCTACCCTGACTTAAAACTGGTAGCTTGCTGAGCATGTTGCGTCAAAAGATTTTCATAGAGGCATTGCAAGAACTTTCTCCCGAAACTACCCTCTATAAAGAACTGATGCGTCCAGTTAACCCGCCGCATGTTCAGGTTGCCCAGCAGTATGACCGAACTTTGTCTGCTGAAGACCTCATTCATGGTGCTGAATAAGATGTTTCCTTCCTCATCGGTAGCACCAGGGCTCCCGTATACGCAGATTGCCGATGTGCGTGTTGGTGCATCAGGTAGTAAGCATTCCACCAGCTGTATGTTAGGCGTGAAGGCTCTTACCAACAACGTGGGCATAATGGATAGCAACTAGCGGAAACACTCACCTCCTAGCCTGCCTTCCTCCCTCTTCTGTCTACAGTAAGCCATCTCTGGAAGGTAAAGGTGACCAATCTTCGCTTCCTGTTTGAACCACGTTTCAATGACGGCAACGGTATCACATCCTACCACTTCGATGCTCAACTCCGCTCATGGTTGTGTGTTGGCTGAGATACTGCCAGGACGCCCAGACCTAGACAGGAGAACGATTAGGGTTCTCAACCGAAGCCTTTGGCTCAAAAGCCTGTACCGCAAGGCAGCGGGTGGGTGGCGGTGTACCAGAAATGGTACGTTTTTCAGGAAGAGATGCCAACCGTCTTCCAACCACCAACCTGGAGTACCGGGAGACTGTGGTTTGTCAGACCTCTACCTGTTGGCCTGCCTGGTATGAGTAACTGTGTCCAGTTCAGCCCAAAAGGTCATCGAGATGCGCAAGCCGTCACACCACGTCAAGGTCCAGTCTCACCACCCACTGAAACTGAGGTCCGCAATTGCATTGCGGCTCTCAAGCGTAATAAGGCTGTTGGTCAAGATGACCTTGTGTCGGCACTTTTTAAAGAAGGGGGAGAGGCGTTGATAGAGGCTTTGACTCATTTGTTTCAACTTGTGTGGACGCCGCAAACAATCTCCCCAAGTTGGGGTCACTCGATAATAGTTCCTATATTCAAGAAAGGTATAAGGGGCTCTTGCGAAAACCACAGAGGAATTAGTTTGACCCCAGTCATTTCTATGGTTCTAGCATCCATTATACTTCGTCGACTCACTGCAGCTCGGGAGGTAAACATTAGAGAGGATCAGGCAGGATTTCGCCCTGGGCGGGGATGTGTAGATCACATTTTCACTCTTCGTCAAATTCTGGAGCGGCGTCATGTGTACCGCCGGCCAACAGTTGT
>QNGE01000877.1:50194-109520 GCA_008508345.1 Paragonimus westermani
CTTACTCGGGCCCCTTCAAGGTGCTTCGGCGAACACCCAAGCACTTCACAATCGATCGTAATGGTCGTTGCGACACCGTCTCCATCGATCGCCTGAAGGTCGCATATGTAGATGACGATATCACCCGAGTCCTTTCGCAGCCATCCGTGGCAACGCCCACCCCGACACCGCCCTCTTCACCAGTTGCCTCCACGCCACCTGTCACGCGCCAAACGCGATCAGGACGTAACGTTCACTTCCCAGCGCGTTTTGTAGAAATTGTTTATTATACATAGTTTTTTTCCCTCCAGTAACCTTCTCATTTCAGAGATAAAGAAGCAAAAAATCGCAAAACAAAAAACGACAAGACATTTTGTAAAGCAATACTTGACGTGCAACAAACACTAAAAGGTTACATGGTGAGCCCGTGTACAATTTTTGCTCACCAGATACTTAATTTCTTTCTATATTACAGGTGACGCGCAGAGCACACTCCCGTCTGTCGTTGCATCCGTGTGGAAAGCCTACCTCCCATCTTTTTATCCTCGAGTTTTGGTGGGTTGGGTAGCCCGCTCCAACAGCACCAACTTAGGGGCGCATGGACCATTCTGGTTATTGCAAGCAGACCGATCCATCTTCACCGTTACCAACCTTCTTCAACGTGGCATACGTAGCTGTTGTTGAATACGCTGGTCCCCCACTCAACGCGCGGTAACTTCAATGTCACCAGCTCCATTTTCTTTTGCGTGTGTCGAAGGTCTTCAAGCGTAAAGCCTTCTGGGGGGACGTCTGTAGAGACCTTCTTGGTTTGCCACGTATTCCAACCATTTCGCTACTTATTTTGACCGTTCACACTATTGACATTGTTTGGTTGCATGTCTGGATTTTCTCGTTGGTTCGACCGCCCAAGGTCACAATTACACTTGCACCTTCCGGACGCTAGCTACTGGTCTGTCGCGCTTTACTTCTGTTGTATTTTGCTTACAGCTTGCTTTCCCGGTCTCTTTGCAATAAACGTCGTTGTCCTATAATCATATTTTCTGATTTAATTATTGTGGAGAATAGGCAGGATTCTAGTCAGAAACGTACCAGTCCTCTACACCGTCAACAATGTTGGGGGTTTAGCTGTGTAAGAAAGGCGGGGAACAAATCGTCGATAATAACAGGCCAACCCAAGGAAACCACGAATTTTCTCAACACTTTCAGAAGTTGGCCATTCATTCACTCTATGCATCTTTTCATGATCACAGATCACACCGAATTGTGAATTTACGTGTCCTAAATATTTTACTTCCGTCCGCATAAACAAACGTCTGGCTGGATTCATTTCCAGTCCAGCCTCCGCTAGTCTTGAAAGTTCTTTGGATAGGCCATGTAAATGTTCATCAACGGTACGTCCGTGTACAATGACGTCATCTATGTAAACCAGACACTGCTTCGGAATCAGGTCTCCGAACACCCGCTGCACTAATCTTTGAAAGGTGGCCAGGGCATTCGTCAATCCAAATGGCATTGTTTTCAAACTCGTACAGACCAGAGGGTACCACAAACGCGGTTTTCAGGCGATCACTGAGCGCCACTTCCACCTGCCAGTAACCGGAGGCCGAATCAAGGGTACTAAGCCAGTCGGTGCCCGAAATACTATCGATAATGTCATCGGTACGAGGTAGTGGAAACGAATATTTTTTGGCTGCGCGTTTAGCCGGCGATAATCAACACATAATCTTAGGGCGCCATCCTTTTTCTTGACTAATACTACCGGAGATGCCCATGGAATAGCTGACCGCCGGATGATGCCTTTCTGTAACATGTCTGCTAATAATTGTTCCACCTGGCCCTGAAAATGGATCGGTGAGCGACGAGCCGCTTGCCGGGTCGGGTGTGCCTCCCCCGTGTCAATTCTTTGTCGCAGAAAGTGAGTGCGTCCAGGCGGTTGTTCTTCCCAACAGGATGTGGTCCGGTGCTTTCCTATCTGCACTGTTCCGAGAACACACGCCAATATGTTCAACGGTTATTCATTCACGACCAGGACCTGGCTGACAGGCCTCGCTATTGCATCAAACTGATAGGTGGTGTATGTCTAATTATCAAGCAGGCTGCATACGGACCCGGAATCTGGTAAAGATTCTATGTCACGACAGCCAACTTTCGCTTTCATAACAGGGTATAATGCAACATCTTTATCCTCACATTTAGACACAAAGAGGATACGCGATTGGTATACAGGAGACTTCTCGGCATGTTTGCTTCCGGGCGGATAATGGGCACCCACGTGCCAGGTGTCCATGCCGGCCACAGGTGAAACATCTCTGCAAGTCAGGCGCTTCCACTTTTGGTTAGCAGTGTATACAATGTCCGCCTCTTGTGTAAGCGCTTCTGCGGACCATTCGACCCTGCAATCGGCCAACGGGGTTGCTCTGAGTCACAGGAGCGAAATTCCTATCTCCGGACTCAGCATGTTCCACTTGCGTTTGATCGCAGCCTTCGCAGTCAGATAAACATTCCAGCCAGCCTCTTTCGAAAAGAAGCACTAGAATCGAGTTTCGCTCTCATTAGAGTTCATCAGTAGTGCATAACCTTGCCACGCCGAGATTTGAACTCCGGCCATTCCAATCGTGAGGCAACCGTGTTAACCACTGCGCCCTTGACCTCGCATTAGGCACGACCGAATTAACACGGTTGCCTCATGATTGGAATGACCGGAGTTGAAATCCCGGCCGTGGCAAGGATACGCACTACTGATGAACTCTAATGAGAGCGAAACTTGATTCTAGTGCTTCTTTTCGAAAGAGGCTGGCTGGTACATCTATCTGAATGCGAAGGCTTCGATCAAATGTGAGTGATGGTCAACTTGAAAATAAACCAAATCCCCGACTACTCATCAGTAATGTTCCACTTGGTCTAACACCTCAGCCTTAGCCAAGGTTTTGTGAGAGCGGAAGGGAAATTCGCGCTGGCATTGCGGCTGACGAATTCCTTCTAAAATCATCGCTAGAATGCGGCCTTCTATCTGCACTTGTGTCTCCCACATACACCATCCTCGCAAGTCCCCTCAATTGCTGCATATAATCCATCAATCTTTCCACACTAAGCTGGTGTCTCTTATGAAATTTCTTCCGACATTCAACCGCAGGACGCAGACCTGCGATCTTTCGTCGCAGAAAGTGGAATAGGCCCTCAGGATTCTCTGGGATATTAAAGTCAACAATTTTGCCGTGAGCCTCACGAGGAACCAAAGTCAGTACGATGGCCACCTGCTGGTCTGGGTTAAAATGCCGCACGTAGCGACGTACCTGGGCCTCTCGAATATGAAAGTGCTGGGAGTCCATGCTCTTGTCGCACGCGAATTACATGCCCGCTGTCCAAAAAACACAGTTCCTCAGTCGTTTGAACAAGTTTTGGCATCTCTTCGGTATCCGGTGAACTGAGCATTATTCGGAAATACGGTTTCACCGTGAGTGCCAGAATTTTAGTATTCCAGTTGGGTCAATCACAGGTCGCAGTACACACAATGTCTAACGTCCGCAATCGAGCACAATGAAGTCCACTTCACAGAATAGAAAAACCACGGATCAACAAGAAACGTGTATTACCACAACTCTGATACCGAGAGAGATCCATCTACAACGTGTCCTTGTCCATATATATGCCGGATCCCACGGTCCCGGAGTTCCCACCAATCAACCGTGGTCTCACGCTCACTGACCGCCGACCTCGGGTTCTGGTTGGTCATCTTTCTCAGCCCGTTGCACGGACGCGGCCAACTCACGTGTTCGATGATCTGAAAGCAAGCGGAAGGGAGTATGTGTGGTAAAGCAAAATGGCAGCGCACTACAAAACCACGCGTTCGAATTAATTTCGGGCTCACCAGTTGTTAGAACTGATCCAACAAAACGAAACCCAGTCAAAGATCACTATCGACAACTGTTCAACAATGAAAAACCAAGACGGCGCGTTGACCCTCGTGTATTATTACCGAGCCTTTAAAGTAGAGTGTACAGGTGAATGCGACTGTCAAAATATTGTTTATTCAAAGTCGCTCTACGTGCTATGCAGGACGATGAGAGAAACGGAGCGGATCTGAATGAGGGTAAAGAGCATTTGTGTACAATTAAGATACTACACCAACTTACCATGTTAACCATATTACTACATCAACCTACCGTATTATTATTATCAACAATATCATATTCACCTATTATATTAACCAGATAAATCATCAACAACCGTCAGCACGGTAAGAAGAACAACAACAATGATTGCGTTGGAAGTGGCCCTTAAAGATGACCTATCACTGACAGCGACTAACGTTATGTTCTGTAAGTTCAAAGAACGGATGAACGGACACTTCCGGAAACACCACGTGTTTGTGGGAGTAAGGGCACTGGATGATGTGATTCTGGTTATTTTGGTGTGAAGGACTGCATCGAACAGACAGTCAGCGGACGATGGGATGAACCTTCAAAGTGCGTTCATACGCAGCTGCATATTGATGGGGTGATATTGCTCAAAAACTCTCGTCAATAGCTGTGGCCTATCTTAGTAAAACTGACACTGCCAAAAACGCTGGTGTTTTTCATTGGTATATTTTGCCAGGAGGGGGACCTGGAAGTGGGCATGCATATCTTGCTGATAATGTTGTTGATCGGAAAACGGTTTTAAGCATTCTCTTCACCTACAGTGTCCACATAGATAGACTGAGAACTACATCGAATATTATGCTTGTGGTGTGTACGTGAACAAAGAAATGGCATACCCAAATGTGCAGTAGAGGTTCAACAATGATACAGAGTTCAAGCGCAGAGGATGAACCGAACACCACGTAGGTGATTCTGAATCACTCACCGAAATGTGGCGGATATATTTTCCGTGTATCATTTGGCCAGCATAACCGTTCACAAAATTAATACACTGTTTTTCTACTCAGAACGCGTCGGTGCACCTATGCCGTCCACGTCAAATTTGCTCAAACGAACTACTTCGTAATAGTTGTGGCAGCGTCAGCTGATTAATTTCAGCTACATTGCCTTTCTTGTTAAGTGAAAACTGAGCAGTAAGACGTTAAATAGAGCGCGGGGTTGTTCGCGCGCTCACGTTTTTCGTTTGGCTAAACTAGCTCGCTAGGAACTCTCTGGGAGCAACTCCACCACACCGACGGCTAGTTTTGTAGGAGAGATGCGAACGATTCCTCTTGCTCTGCAACATTTTTTGCGTCAGCGATTGCTGTGATGATCCCTGAAGAATTTGGACGGCAGTCTCCTTAAAACCATTTCTTGTCACTGGCAAGTGACAGGGAAGGCTTGTTTACGGAAGCACAGTTCGCTAATTCCTTTCTGCAGACTTCCATTTCAGCGGTCATCCCAGGTGTGATGACAAGAAACATCTCGATGGTGCAGGATGCAGGCATGTAGCAACGTCTTTTAACAGTAATACCGTCCTCGTTTTAGATAACGGCGTCGTCGAGACAAACGAGGAAGAGAAGGTACCCACAGAAATTGTTCGTGCGACTGTTGTGGAAGCTCGTTTGTCTTTGAAAGCCGTCGGCTTTGTGCTCAGTCACTCTGAAGAAGTGTTGCTTCAGTTGTCTTCGGGTGCACGTACACTGTTAGGAAAACCACGAAGTGTGCTTCTGCATTTATTGAGGGCGGGGAACATTTTCACTGCAGTTTGAATGATTGCACAAGCCGTGCCTTACGTGGGCGATAGACGGAAGGCATGAAAGTTCTCCAGTTTCAACTGCATACCGACGGCATAACCCTTTCCAACAGTTCACGTTTACAACTGTGGCCTGTCCTTGGAAGGTTGGCGTCCCCTTCAATACCAGTGTTCGTCGTGGGATTCTTCTACAGTCTTTCTAACCCCGTGAATATCGCACATCTTGGCAGTGCGATTGAAGACTTGTTTACTATATTGAGGGACGTTTTATTGCTGACAACATACGACCGTCATGTGAAGGACATTTTGATGATGTAGTTGGAAGAACTTTCAGTGGTCAGATGAAAAATCGTGGTGGTTATTACCGTTACGAAAAATGTACAGTACGGGAAGCGTTCTCCAACCGAAAAATGGTGTTCCCACCACGCAATTGTCGCTTACGAACAGACAATGAATTCAGGCTCCGAAGCCAACAAAAACACGCTGGTCAGTCCGCTTTTAAAGGGTTAAACTTAGATATGACAACCTGTTTCCCACTCTATTACATGTACATGGTGTCTTGGAATGATGAAGCCTTTGATGAACCTATGGAGAGCAGATCCAAATAAAAGAAGAGTTCGTTTAAGATCATCCCAAATGAATCACCTGAACAGAGAAATGATGATACTCATTGATTTGTTAACCTTTGAGTTCGTTAGAAAGTTTCCATCGGTGGTAGACAGATTTATCAGGTTATTGGGTTAGATGACAGAAGCGTTGGAATCACTGTTGCTGGTAATTAGATTTATCATTTTTTCACTGTCATAAGGTTAACTACCTGTCAAAATTGGGCGCCAGTCTGTCAGCGACTGCATTGGTAGCCTGATGAGGTGGACCGTGACAGACAACTTAGCCGCAAGTGTCCATTTGAGAGGAGTTAATAATCGTTTTACATTGGCATCGACCTTGTTTGCATCCACGGTCGTTCTTTAGTTATTTGTTGAACAAATGACTTCAGCACGTTGCAGAAACTGTCAGGAAACAGCAGCATATCTGGGTGTCTCGGGCGGCCATCAAAAAAGAAGTGCAACGGTGGACACAGAATCCGGGAAACAAAGTCACGGAGGAAAAAAGATGGAAGGCCCAGAAAACGATTGAATCGCCGTTAATTGCGTATACCTAGATATGTTTGAACACATTATTTTAATTTCCCGGTTGTCTTCAAAAAAATTCCGATATGGTGATATCACCGCAGTAAGCTGTCTTGGTAACCGGTGAATCAGGCTAGCATAGCGCTCGTTAATGACGGTCTTCGGGATGGAAGCCCACAAATGTTCGTAACGGAGTAGGGCTTACGGGAAATTTTTCGTCTGACTGTCTTTTGAGTGTTTTTCAAGCGTTCAGTAAAGACAATCGTACGAAACTCAAAAGACACTTAGAAGACAGTAGTGATACAGATTATAGTGGAATACACCTATTATTTTGAAGTCATCCCATACGGACCAGAGGTAGACAGCTGTTTGTCAACATTATTTGTGGCCATTTTTGGAGGCAAAATTTCGTCGATCAACATCTGCCCGGTATACTGAGAGGGAAGCAGACTTAGTGGCTGATTCCGATAGATAGTCAACTCTCAAATGTGGTGGTATGGTTTAGATGATTGGTCACTTAGATATCTAGTTCAAAGTATAGTGTAACCGCATCGTATTCAAGAATCACAGTTGTGCGTATATCTTCGAACGCGTAGGTGATCGAGTGTTCTTGTGGGAGAGGAACGCGTAAAATGCTCCATGAATTACAACGGAGATATCTTCACAACGCAAAATCTGCGAGGCAGGCCAAAACCATCGGTCTTCCCCAAAAATCCTGCAGCAGTCCGATCCTGACAAATGTGAGACTGTAAACGACCTTCGGTATTATTGTACACATTAAAACAGGACAATTGTAATCATAAGGCTGAATATATGTGTGTAACGCGCAACCGAAACCGGCGAGCGCCCACGAATTGAAATTGAGTTGTGTGACGGGGCGTGCTGCTGTGTTGCCGGTGCCGTTTTAGCTTTCGTTTGTGTAAGTCATGTGCATGGCTTACTGAGCCTTCGGCTCATGCTTGTTTGTATTGTTCCTCTATTCAGGACTGTTGTTCGAACCCCTACTTCGGAAGAACGCCGTCCCCTGGTGCGTCCACGTTGCCCGAAGGTTGGTCCGCGAAGTCACTGGCATTCAAAGTAGAGTCGGCTGGCCTGCATGTTACAATCTGGTCTAGAAGATTCGCTCTGGAACTTTGTGGAAGCTTGGAAGCAGAATTTCGTGTTTCGACCTTGAACCATAATATTGGCCAACAACGCGTTAAAGTGAGCAACGCAGTTTGGTTGGGATGACCACTAAAATACAAAACAACAATCACGCCGAGCACAACTATCTTACCAATCATCTAAAGGACCTCAACACAATTAAAAAATATACAGCAAACACGCGACAACCACATAAAACGCAGCTGGCTATTCGAATTCAGGATGAAGCTAAGAACATTGATGATTGTTCGGTTGGACAGGGGATCAGAAGTTGCCACCTTACATACAATCAGCTGGTGCGCCTGCGCCCTAACACTCAAAAATCATCGACATATGCAAGCGAGACGCACTGATTGCCTTCCCTGGTTGGATTCTGTCGCCAAGATACAGGACTCCATGTATCAATGCTAGTCGAAATCTTCCTACGCTACCCTTCACATTAATGTTCACGGTGGATTCGCCCAGAAACGTGGATTCACTAGAAGGCTCGTTTTCTAGCGTGAAATTGCTTGCTTCGAGAAAGAAGACATTTATTTCACATGCACAACATGGTCCCGCATCCACTGGCGCTTTACTGTCACAGTGTCAACATAACCCGACAACCAATAGAAGACCCACAGTAACGTCGCCCAACTGAAGTTACCCGGCACCAGTTGGTCCAGTGTAAAATCACAATTACGCTCCGTGCATACAGAAGAAATGCCCGCGATCCCAGTGTTTTTTACTAACATGTGTGAGAAGGTTGACATTCTCAGCCGTCGTTCTTTAATGTACAACAGTAAGCGTGGCACCCGAGGACACAATTTTACCTGCTTGATCAAGGCTCGTGACACTCCCCTATACACCATGTTGGCAGGAGTTGGTTATACAGAAATGCTTGTAGCAATACGCGGAAGTAAAATTTTGGGTGGACCTCACAGGATTGGCAACGGACATCTCGAAGGGCAATGAAGACTTCTGTGAACGGTGCAACAGGTAATTTTGCCCTCCCTCCATAATTCCACAAATATATCTACCGTGGAGCTTGCTGATAGAAACGGCTTAATCCATGCGGTCGAATGCTCTGGTGAAGTCGAAATACACGGCGTACATTTCATTGCTCTGATCAACTGCTTTGGTCCGCCGATCGGTGGCTGTCAGTAGATTTGTGATGCATGAACGGCCTTTTTTGAAATCCGTACGGTGCATTGATGAACTCACAAGAATTGAGGTGCTTATGAAGCGAATCCTTTACAAGCGCCTCTACAAGTTTTGAGACGCTTGATAGCAAAGCAATTAGTTTTTAGTCACTGAGACAATTACGTCTGCTACCTCTGAAGACGGGTGTGATACCCGCGAGTTTCCAGTTGCTGGGTACTGTTTGTTAGAGGCAGACTGTGCAAACAGTAAGCTAAGTGGATCAGTAAGCTGTTCAGCCGCTTCTAGAAAGGCCTTGGGAGGTATGACGCCGAGGCCAGGAGAGTTGTCCGTAAGGCGTTTGAGTTCAGCCAATACCACCGAGGAGGCCGTAACTATAGTGTTAGTGATATCAAAAACATTGCTATAAAACTCAGCGATGAGATTAGCGGCCCTCGTATCGGAGTGGGTAAGGTTTGATGGGCTTCGCTATACGGGTTGATGCTACAAATCGGAAGATACCATTTGGTTCGGCTGTAAGACGTTGTTCATAATGAAGACGGTCACTTCGGAATAACGATGTATACCCATTCTTCAGGGCGGCGTACATTTTTCGGTCAATTTCAGGTCCTGATATTCGATAGTACGTCCAGGCATACCGTTTCTTCAGGATAAGCTAGAGTGTGCTAGAGTGTAGTTGACTGAGAGACCCGTTCACTTTGGTGCCTGACAATGGTGTACATTCGCCAACGGCTGTTGAAAGAATGGTAGTAAACTTCTCACAGAAATCATCGACAGGGTGGGTGAGACTAAAGTTGACCCAGGAATGCGTTTCTAGTTAGCCCAGTAATTTCTCCACATTCATTTTCCAGAAGCTTCTGCGATTGTTATCCGTTGAGTTTAGTAACATCGCGCTGCAAATGAAGTTGATTAAGACGGTCGCATGGTCACTGAGTCTGAGTGGTAGGGTGATTGCAAGGTTGTCGACCATCAGCTCTTCAGTGGTGAATAATTAATGCAGCCGCGACGAATTATGACCAGTACGCCAGTGAGTGAAACCGGAGACTTGCTCTTTTAAGCCCAGTACTACGACTGTGTGAAAACATCGTGAAGACAGAATTTCCAGTATCTGTGTATGAGAATCCGGAAAGTTGATCTCAGGTAAGTTGGAGCCGCCCATTAAGAAAATATGGGACAATCCCAAGGTAGGTAAAGTGTCCAATTCAGGCAATGAGAGTTCGTCTTCCGAATTATCTAAGGACAGTGCACGACAGATAACCACTACTATCCAACGATTGCAACCACTTAAACGAATCAGGGAACAAACAGTTTCTCAATTCGCACCAAGTACTGAGATGTTGAAGAAGGCCTGAAGAGAAATTCAGACATAGAGGACCGATCCCCATCCTCTACCATAAGTTCTATCTGCCCGGAAGATAACCATATGCTCTGCAGCGAGCTAAGACTCAAGGTGGGAAGTGTTGAGCCAGGACTCCGTTGTAACAAAAATCCGGGGCTTCGTGGAAGAACAACGCTCTCAGAACTCTAGCAGTTCATTCACTAAGCTGAGCGCAGTGGTGTGTGCAAACTTTCCGGAATTACTCGTAAACGAATGGACGTTATTCCGGGATTGTTTGTGCGGAAGTTTGTTCAAAACGCAAGGTTGCTGGAGGTCGCCGACGGGAGCCGGTCATGAGGAGGTTTTTGAATCTGTTGAACCTTCCACAGGCACCAACAGGCGACTTGTTCGCATGCGGTTATTGGCTTTTAATAAATCCGGTTCCCATATGGAACGATCGGGGTCAAAAGAAACCCCGCCAGAGATAAGGCGACATCGGTAGAGGAACCGCTCCAGTGTGTGTGATGCCGTCTCACGCGAGTTAACATTAAGTTTGAGAAGTGGCGGTCGAGATTCACCCTGCTTCTAATTGGTGTGCAGGATGTGTTGACCACGTTGAACTTGAGTATCGGCAAGTACAGGTGCTGTCGTGTTCCAGGTCGTCGTCGATGGAATCGGGGACAGGCCTAATGAAAACATTGAGAGACCTTCCAGCGGTTCCCCATTCCTTCTTAGAGATCTTGCGATTATGACGTTCAGCCTATGTTATATCGGGGCACACCCGGACCTCGGAGTAGTTTAGCAGCTTGTGTGCCGCTAGAAGAATGTCTTCAGTCAAACTAGATGACGAAAGCACAACACTTGCTAACCGAGGTTTGTCAGCATGCGGCGAACCCATTTTCCTCGCTGCCCTCTTGATAGAGTTTGGGGCACATGGATTTACGCTCATCTTAGTGCAGAGTCTTCTCCAGAACTGTTGATCACGCTCGTCGCGGATCTTTAAACAACTGGCGCCTGCATAGAGCAAGCAAAACCGTATGATTCAGAGGTTTTTCGCTCCTTCCTACTTAAAAAGCTGACTCTTGCAGCACGGGAGAGCTACGTTAATGAGGGAGAAATTTTGGCGAAGCCCTCCAAGAGCACCAACACCGTCGCTCCTGTTCGGAAAAACTATGCAATTGTTCGGAACCTTCCGAAATGGATGTAGGATTTTTGTACATGGTGTTATATGGTTCTCTGGGATTAGGCATGTATCATGTGGTCCATAACAGTTTTTCTGCGTGTCCAGCAATGCGTTTCGTTCGGGATGCTTAAGAGTGAATTACTACTTCGCTGGTTGCTGTATGCAACGTTCGAAGAGGTGTTCTTTGGGAACATCATTTGTAAGCAGGACTACTTAGAAAGCATTTCGTAGTTTCGTAAAAACTGCAAACTCAAAAGAATGTACCATGGTATAGCCCATAGTTTGGCAGTACCAAGGAAACACCAAACTGCTGTAGGTCGTACACAGTCTGGTAATACCCCTATGCCTTATGTCTCTCCCAACCACGCGTAGCGACTATAATAGATGATATTTTGATAGTCACATTTATCTTTACCTTTCCGATTGTTTCGGTTTTTCACCTACTTTTGTTTCAGTCAAGGTATTCATTCTGTAACATCCGGCCCGGGGCTAAAATCACAACTTGCTCCGTGCCTCGCTAGCTTGATGTATCTCTCTGTACACTCAATTTTCCAGAGTTGGTAATAATACACGGGGGTCAACGCGCTGAGTCTTGGTTTTTCATTGTCGATCGGCTGTCAATGATGATCACCGGCCGGGTTTTATTTTAATGGATCAATTTCAACAGGTAGCTATAGCCAACAACGTCAGCAGTAATAGACATGAGCATTTTCGGAGCACTCGAGGTAAATCTCTCCAAATTTGCTCCTAAAGCAACTAACGCATGTGGTACCGCGCCTGTAGTACTTGCGTTACATAACTTACTGACCATAGTCAGTGGATTATGGGGTGTTACATCCAGTGCGAATGGTGGAGTACTAGCTTCGGAAACAAGAGCCTGCCTGGCGGTCTTACAACTGAGACAAACAAGACAGATTCAGTTCAGCTGTTTTGTTGTAACCAACTGCAGATCCCACCAAAAACGCCTTGGCAGAAGGCCTGAAACCAAGTGTCACAGAACAAGCACTGTGTGAGGTGGTCCTTCACGCGGACAAACTTTACACAAGACACGCACTCAGACCTTTTCATCCTCATTGGTGAGTTTAGACGTAAGCCTGGAGCGAATAAGCAAGTAGGAGTCAGCTAATTCGTAATTCTCGAAGTCTTTAGGTCAAGGGTGCAGTTAAATTTCAGTCAACCAACGCAGACAGAAATTCAAACCCAAGAAATACCCTAGACAGTCAATTACAGAAACTGCACACACAATGCCCAACGTTTGAATATCGAAACACACTAGGCCTATCTCGCAAAAGAGAGAAGTCAACTGTGTATTAACAACAACACAGCTACCGAGATATTCCGTTCACAATGTGCCCCATGTCCATATATATATATACACGAGTTCCCACGGTCCTGGAATGGCCTATCAATCAGACGTGGCCTCACGCTCACTGAACGCCGAACTCGCGCTCTGGCTGGTCATTCTCCTTAGCCCTATGCGCGGACGCAGCCGACCCACGTGTTTGAGGACCCAAAAGAAAGCGAAAAGAAGTGAGTGTGGGCAAACTAAATGGCAACATCACGAAAGTGCGTTGCCGGCTGTAGAAATTTTATAAGCAGATTTTGACGCGGTGAGTGTCCATTGGCTGGTTCGTGGTATAAATCCCAGCGTTGGTACATAGGTCGGCAGATGACCGGTTTTTGCGCAACATGTCTGGACTGCTAGATCTAAGCGAAGTTTCCCAGCCGTAATGCGTTTGCGGAATTCCATAAAAAGTTGCAAATGTTTTAACTGAAGAGTCGAACGAGTTGTATTTTTTAGGAATTGTGTAACACGTGCTCAGTACTACCGGAACTCGAAGAAAAAATTCCAGGCAGTGCAGTGTACAGACAGTGCTACCTTTTTTGTGTGCAACATACTAGGAGCAGCAGGCGAACGGAAGGCGTAGATCACAGGTGAGTATGTTGTGTTTTTGCCGTATGTTGATATGGTGTTCCAGGTTTCTGGATTTCAAGTGTCCCTCGGTTATTCGCGTATCGTACAAGGATGGCAGCTTTCGTATATCGCAGATTTACTTGGTTCAGTCACCGGACAATGAAGGTCTACCTGTAGAGAATTGGAACGTTTCTGTGTTTAAAACCGTCTTTTTTCCACGGTAGTCAAGCCAGAAAACCGAAATATGGACGACGGCGTTTGTTACACTTAGACTTGAAAAATGAACCGTAAGTGAAGCACAATCAACCAGGAAGCAAGCGACCGGAAGTTCTAATTAATGTGAACTTGGACAGTCGAACAAACGAGAGGGTGCGGACATGGAACCGAACAATATCAATAATTACAACCATGAAAATAACTAGCAAAGTGGTTGGAAAACATGGCAAACCTAGAGTGTCTCTAGAGACCCGGGAGTATGTCCAGCCAACCGTAGGTTAGAAAGTATGGGGAGGATGCTGTATACGTGCTATTAGATAATTCCCATAGGACTCACAAAGTCATCGATTACGTTGAACGTGAATATGGTACAGTGATGAACCGTAATGATGCAAGATCGTTAAGACGGAGGGAGCAATTTCGAGGGCATCCGGACCACCATATGCAGAACGTACGCAATTGTTAAAATCCATAGGACATATATGCTTAATGACGGCTGTTGGTTTTGTCGTTCACGACTGAAAGGCTTCAGAAGATCTACGTAAAATATGGCGGCGTTATTTTAGCGGATTCCACGGCTGAGCGCAACAACGGAGCTTGCCATTTATACAGGTTTTTGTTACGGATTGTGATGTTGAAGGTGGAAGCGTTTTCTCCCAGTGAAAATTTGTTCTGTTACAAGGTCATGTTGGAAAGCTTTAAGCAGCTGGTGTCAACAAGGGATGTTAAGACGATCGTCGTGGACGGACACCCGGCACAGCTTAAATGTTTGGGAGAATATTTTCCTGATGCTAAGATTCTGCTCTGTACATTTCGTAGGAAACAGAATATGCTTGACAGGTGTGGGCAGTTGGAGGGGATATCCTTAGAAGAGGAAAACCTTCTCGTCGAGGAAGTGAGTGACCTGTTTTTATGAAAGCCCGAGAAGAAGTTCAGTGGAATAGTTGGCAGCGTGGTCAGTATGTGCAAACTCGTCTGTTGCCTATGAAAGGGCACTGGGTAGCGTGTGCAAGACGTAATATTGTGCACTAAGGAAATGGTACGATTGGTAGGGTGGAGGTGGCTCAGAGGTATATCAATGGTAATCTGTTACCTAGGTCCACGTTAATCGACTGTGTATGGGAGATATTGAATCAAAATGATCACTTGGAACTGAAATCCGACGGACTGTTACAATGCCGTTAGTGAAGGGTGGCGTTCTGCATGTGAAATGGGCGGCGTGGGTGCATTCGGACAACCTACTCCGTGTGCGTCGGGGCTAGCTGGGGACGACTAGAAGAAAGCTGTTCGCATGTCAAACATGCAGCAGTGACCCAGAGGAAGAGAGAAATATCTTGCGAAACAGTAGGTGGTTATTGCCGGACTAGTTGCAAAGCTGCACAATGGAAGATGCACGCTCTGAATGTTTTATTAATGGAAGGTGGAAAGTAAGGTAAATAAACTGATAGAAACTATCACCTCACTGTGGGCATTTGTGAGGTAATAAGCAGCATGCACAGTAAGATAAATCAATGAAGTGTGAGGACGTCGAAACAGTTTTTGGATATAAATACATCAGGCGTAAGGTCGTGTGCAGGCATTTACTCCGCGGTTGAAGGGCACAGATCCTCTCATCCGGAGGTATGCTAGCCATGCACGTACTGTTTTCGATCGAGACAACGGAAGCAAGTTAAACAGAAAGTCTTTCACACTAGGTTCTGGAAACCAGCCAGTAGTGGTAGACAAGGAATTTTCAAGGAGCCTCCAGTCACGCAATACTAGCAACAACGCACCGTCGAGGTGTTGTGCAGGAAATCACGATTCTTGAATATCCAAACTTGGAAACAACAGTTGATCTGAAAAACTGTCGATCCAAATATCGCGTTTAAGATACAGCATCCGGATTGGACGAACGATCTCAGTATTGTACCTCCCGTAATTCGTCAACTCATCTGTTCCGCAATCCACCAATTAACATACAGTTCATGTTGAGTAAAGTCCACTTTCCCCAAAGAACGGTTCAATTTTTGAGATATCCTTGAAAATTAATTTGTAAATTTGAATTCCATATTTTCGCGTCATAACGTGCTAAAACTTAATTCCGGCGCACGTTTCGCTCCCGTCTTTGTTTGGCCCATTCCACTTTTAATGAGCTAGTTCCAGTAGGGTTGTCCAAGGTTGTTCAAAAACTATATATACGCGAACGCTGGTCTGTCAAGTTACCTTTGGTTTGAGAGCAAATACATTCTCGGCTATAGGTCACGGTCTTCTGTGTTCTTCTGGGTTTCCGGGTATCGTTAAG
This sequence comes from Paragonimus westermani, assembly GCA_008508345.1. Classification (NCBI taxonomy): domain Eukaryota; kingdom Metazoa; phylum Platyhelminthes; class Trematoda; order Plagiorchiida; family Troglotrematidae; genus Paragonimus; species Paragonimus westermani. The sequence goes on from QNGE01000877.1 coordinate 66,152, forward strand.
CGCTGTGTTACGTGTTCGTGATTCGTATATTCTTGCGCGGTCATTTCTCGTTATTATCTACCACCGGGTCATGACATATTGGCGATGGAGCTTATCGTTTTCCTTTTGTTCTCTCTTTGAACCATGTATACCGACCCCGATCTCAAGCAGATGATACAGTCCCAGATCCGGTTGATGGAAATGCTGGCCACCCGTTTTGCCGCAGTTGGGCCGCCCACGTCAGTCGATTCGCCGTCTGTGGATCACTTGGTCAGGAACATCCCCGATTTCCTGTACGACTCCCAAGCTGGCGTCTCCTTCGCGGCATTGTACAAGCGATATGAAGACACGTTCACCATGGAACTGGCATCGCGAGATGACGATACAAATGTTCGGCTACTCCTCCGGAAACTGAGCTCAGCGGAACATGCCCGCTATACCAACTATATCTTGCCCGCCGAACCGCGAACTTTGACTTTCGCGGACACGGTCTAGAAGCTCACAAAGATCTCCGGGGACACTTCATCCCTGTTCAACTCTCGGTCCCGGTGCCTCCAGTTGTCAAACGGGACGTAGACGACTTTGTCGTCTATGCTGGTCTCGTAAACCGAGAGTGCGGACGGTTCAAGCCTGGTTCGCTCACGGAGGAACAGTTTTGATGCCTGGTTTTCATTTGCGGTGTACAGTCACCAACCCATGCTGACCTCCATACCAGACTCCTAGCAAAGATCGATCAGGAGACAAATATCAACCTGGAACAGATGGTTGACGAATGTTGGAGGTTGGCCAACCTCAAGCACGATTCAGCGATGATACAGCACCCCGACGGAGCGCCTCGTACAGTTCAGGCTGTATCCAGTCTCCAGCCAAAGTCCCCTGCACGGCGCACCAAACTCAGTCCCGCTGGTGCCAAGATGCCGCCCTCAGTATGTCGCTACTGTTGTGCATGGCACTATCACAGATTCTGCCCTTTTCGACGACATCGCTGTCAGCGATGCCACAGGGTCGGCCACAAGGAAGGTTTCTGTCAATCACAGACTACGGACAGGGTCAAGCCGGGTCCCGGGAGGTTGGCAGATCTAACAGTCTGCTGACCGCGTTCCATATCGATGTCGCTCATCGGCGGAGGTTCGTATTCATCTACATCAGTGGTCGGTTGGCTCGTTTGCAGTTGGACACTGCTTCGGACATCACGATAATATCCGAGAATCTTTGGCGAGACCTGGGCAGCCCTCCTATCCATCCCTCATCCCATACAGCAACAAGTGCTTGCGGTGGCTCGGTGCAGTTGACTGGGCAACTGCACTGTTCAGTGTCATTCCTCGGCATCACCATTGACAGAACATGTTACGTCGCTAACTCGGGTCTTGATCTTCTCGGACTGGATTGGCTAGAACCGCTTGGCCTCCTTGATGTCCCAATCAGTGCCATCTGCGACCAGGTGCGGTCTCCTGCCGCATCCCAGAGGCCCTCCAACGACATCATTCGAGAGTTTGCCCCCGTGTTGCAGGATGGCCTGGGTGTTTGCTCCTGTACCCAGGCCACATTACAACTTCGGCCCAGCAGTCAACCGGTCTTTCGCCCCAAACGGCCGGCTCCATACGCAGCCCTGCCGCTTGTTGACCAAGAACTCAGACGACTGGAACAACTTGGTGTTTTGGTGCCCGTCTCCCACTCCGCGTGGACCACCCCTATCGTCGTGGCGAAGAAGTCAAAGAGATCCATCCGCATTTGTGAAGATTTTTTAACTGGACTCAATGTGGCATTGGAACCAAACCGCTGTCCATTACCAGTGCCTGAAGACATGTGCACTATGCTCAGCGGCAGCACTTGTTTCGCCAAACTGGATTTGGCAGAGGCATATCTCCAACTCGAAGTTGCGCCCTAATCTCGTGAACTACTGACAATTAATACCCACCGAGGCCTTCTCCAGTACACCAGACTTCCATTAGTTGTCAAAATCGCGCCGGCAATTTTCCAGCAAACGATGGACGCATTGATCACTGGTCTTCCGGGTACGGCCGCCTATCTGAGCGACATTATCATAATGGGGCGGACAACCAGCGAACTCAGGGACCGGATCTCTGCGGTTCTCCAACGCATCCAGAAGTACGGGTTCCGGTTACGTACGGACGAATGCCAAATGATTTGCGGTCCATCAAATATCTGGGGTACATTTTTGATGCCGCCGGTCACCACCCAGATCCCGAAAACATTCGCGCAATTCAACAGATGCCGGCGCCAAAAGATGTACACACCCTTCGGTCCTTCCTTGGCCTCATCAGTTATTACAGTGCCTTCCTGCCAGCCCTACACGATGTTCGGGCTCCGCTAAATCATCTACCGCAGAAGGGTGCCACATGGTGCTGGTCCCCCAATTGCGAGATCTCATTCACTCGCTTTAAAACAATGCTCAGCTCCGACCTGCTGCTGACGCATTACCACCCGACCCTGCAAATTGTGGTCGCTGCCAACGCTACAAATTACGGTGTGGGGGTAGTCGTCTTTCACATCTTCCCGGATGGTTCCGAGAAGGCAATTGCCCACGCCTCTCGCACGCTCAACTCTGCGGAGAAGAATTACAGTCAAGTCGAGAAAGAGGGACTTGCCATTATCTTCGCGATGAAGAACTTTCATAAACTTCTATATGGTCGGCATTTTTCCCTGCTGACCGATCATAAGCCTCTATTATCCATTTTTGGATCAAAGAAGGATATCACTGTCTACTCTGCTAACCCTCTGCAGCGATGGGCCACAATCTTGCTCGGCCACGACTTCGACATCAGCCGCCTCCGCACTGATCAAGTTAGCCAGGCAGATGGTTTGTCGCGCCTCATCGGCAACCAGCGCGCGCCTGAAGAAGACGCTGTCGTTGCTACCCTGACAGTGGAGGATGACGTNGTTACGGATTGTGATGTTGAAGGTGGAAGCGTTTTCTCCCAGTGAAAATTTGTTCTGTTACAAGGTCATGTTGGAAAGCTTTAAGCAGCTGGTGTCAACAAGGGATGTTAAGACGATCGTCGTGGACGGACACCCGGCACAGCTTAAATGTTTGGGAGAATATTTTCCTGATGCTAAGATTCTGCTCTGTACATTTCGTAGGAAACAGAATATGCTTGACAGGTGTGGGCAGTTGGAGGGGATATCCTTAGAAGAGGAAAACCTTCTCGTCGAGGAAGTGAGTGACCTGTTTTTATGAAAGCCCGAGAAGAAGTTCAGTGGAATAGTTGGCAGCGTGGTCAGTATGTGCAAACTCGTCTGTTGCCTATGAAAGGGCACTGGGTAGCGTGTGCAAGACGTAATATTGTGCACTAAGGAAATGGTACGATTGGTAGGGTGGAGGTGGCTCAGAGGTATATCAATGGTAATCTGTTACCTAGGTCCACGTTAATCGACTGTGTATGGGAGATATTGAATCAAAATGAGCACTTGGAACTGAAATCCGACGGACTGTTACAATGCCGTTAGTGAAGGGTGGCGTTCTGCATGTGAAATGGGCGGCGTGGGTGCATTCGGACAACCTACTCCGTGTGCGTCGGGGCTAGCTGGGGACGACTAGAAGAAAGCTGTTCGCATGTCAAACATGCAGCAGTGACCCAGAGGAAGAGAGAAATATCTTGCGAAACAGTAGGTGGTTATTGCCGGACTAGTTGCAAAGCTGCACAATGGAAGATGCACGCTCTGAATGTTTTATTAATGGAAGGTGGAAAGTAAGGTAAATAAACTGATAGAAACTATCACCTCACTGTGAGCATTTGTGAGGTAATAAGCAGCATGCACAGTAAGATAAATCAATGAAGTGTGAGGACGTCGAAACAGTTTTTGGATATAAATACATCAGGCGTAAGGTCGTGTGCAGGCATTTACTCCGCGGTTGAAGGGCACAGATCCTCTCATCCGGAGGTATGCTAGCCATGCACGTACTGTTTTCGATCGAGACAACGGAAGCAAGTTAAACAGAAAGTCTTTCACACTAGGTTCTGGAAACCAGCCAGTAGTGGTAGACAAGGAATTTTCAAGGAGCCTCCAGTCACGCAATACTAGCAACAACGCACCGTCGAGGTGTTGTGCAGGAAATCACGATTCTTGAATATCCAAACTTGGAAACAACAGTTGATCTGAAAAACTGTCGATCCAAATATCGCGTTTAAGATACAGCATCCGGATTGGACGAACGATCTCAGTATGGTACCTCCCGTTATTCGTCAACTCATCTGTTCCGCAATCCACCAATTAACATACAGTTCATGTTGAGTAAAGTCCACTTTCCCCAAAGAACGGTTCAATTTTTGAGATATCCTTGAAAATTAATTTGTAAATTTGAATTCCATATTTTCGCGTCATAACGTGCTAAAACTTAATTCCGGCGCACGTTTCGCTCCCGTCTTTGTTTGGCCCATTCCACTTTTAATGAGCTAGTTCCAGTAGGGTTGTCCAAGGTTGTTCAAAAACTATATATACGCGAACGCTGGTCTGTCAAGTTACCTTTGGTTTGAGAGCAAATACATTCTCGGCTATAGGTCACGGTCTTCTGTGTTCTTCTGGGTTTCCGGGTATCGTTAAGCGCTGTGTTACGTGTTCGTGATTCGTATATTCTTGCGCGGTCATTTCTCGTTATTATCTACCACCGGGTCAAAACAATTTATGATGTTACGTGAGCTAATATGATCAGCTAACTTCAGGCTGTGATTTCTTCAATACTTTGATACATCCATTAGTTCGGCGTCTCAATTCATGAATAACAATTACTTACTACCACTAGTGTCAGGTCTTCTCCTTATTATTTGCGTGGGATGTTTTAACTCACGTACGATTCCTGGGGCTGCTCGAAGTCCATAATTCTGTGTATCACAGGTGTGTCACAAAAAAGCGGAAGGGTGGTGCGCGTAGAAGCACCTTCCCCCGTGGACCGCCAACATTGTCCGAGATGTGGCCGAGCGGACTTGGAGGGTGAGGACTTAACCGATGGGATGCAATGTGACAACTGTTGTCGTTGGTGGCATCAGCGTTGTTCCGGGCACCAGACGGTCCCTGACGCTTCAAATACGTTTTCAGTTTAACCGTCCGCGTTGCTTGCTTTCACTTGAACACTGAAAATGTTATCTGTATCTGCAATGTTTGCATGCATTAGCCCTCGCGTGCCATGCATTTTAGCCTACTGTAGCGTGGACGGACGGTCGCACTATGCTACTTGCATCACCACGATCCAGTAGTTAGGCGGCAGGGTAGATGAAAATGTCCGCGGGACAAGTACGGGAGAGATACGGGAAGGATCATCGGAAGGTAGCATCACATTAATTGGCTTTTGCTACATGAAGGAACTGACACGGCGTCCACAGCGACCGGAACATCCTCAGATCAATGTGGTGTGCAAATGGGTTTTTTGTTTGCAGTCTGGTTGAGACGTGTAACCCGTGCACATATTTCCCCGAACAAATAAACTTTGTGTCATTCGCTTTCTCCGTTTCAACACTACCACGTGTTCATTCCCTTTTTCCCTACCGGTCCCGTTTTAACGCACTCATCAGTTCCGTTGTTATGTTTCAGGGTGGTCGAGGCCGCTTCAAAATCCGAAACTTTCTCGAAGCGTTACAGCGGTGGCAACCATCTCCAAGATGGGCTGACGGAGTTCTGTTGTGCAACTGAATGGCCTTCGTATAGCGGTAAATTACACAATATATATTCATTATAATTAAGTATCTCCGCCTTTTACAACGGAATAGATGTGAGTGCATTCGGTGAGAGAGAAACAATTGTGTTTAATCGAGATGTATGACCACGGTGGAATGATACTGCAATTGAGGAAGTACCCCTGACGTCCGATGTACACACCTCTGTACGGGCGCACTTCAAGATGAACGCACATTTCTCGTGGATAGCCTGTGGGCAAGTGCGATACAGTGGACCGGCTGCCGTAGGTTAACAGTGTAACATAGGACGGAAGGCCGATGTGCCACTCGTTATCGCTGTACTACCGTGATTTCACGTTAACGGCATATCGCTTCTTCCTTTATGAAAATCTGAAAAACCCTATGTCAAAATCCTTCCATGCGGCTTACCTAAGGATACCAGGTAGACATTTGTTATCCCGCATTACTCCCTGTGCGCTTGCTATAGCATACCCGAGAGAATCCCACTATCCTACTCACCCAACCGTCCATTAGGTGCTACAGCAGATGGAAGACTTCATGGACTTCGGCGACTGACACACGGGTTCAGGCTGTGTGCCCTAGGGTCTCGGATACCCAGAACAGAGTAATATTACCTACGTGGTGACTTTCCCACTTAAGTGAGATCAAAGAGACACAGTAAGCCTGAACGCTTTCCTGTTATATCCTCCCTAGCCGTTGTCATACGCTGCAGTGAATAACTGCTTTAAGCAACCCACTCTAACGAAGAAGTCAGGCCCAAGTTAAAGCAAACATATGGGGTTGGGTATCATGAAGTGGCTGTCCGATTACCAGTAATTTCTTGCACGGGCTCAGAAAATTCGTAAATATTCACTCAGTACCTACTTCCTTGCTGGATTTCGCGACATAAAAGAAAGCAGAGTGCAATGAAGAGCTCGGGAAACAACGCCTAAAATTGAGGAGGTCGACGGGACCGGACTCCGTCTGTTCTTCCCAGTTGTTTCGAAGTCCCTACCATCAAACTGCCTGTGCGACATCACCAGTTGTCGTGGTGTGTGACCATTTCAGCGGCGGAGCGGTGCCCTGGCAGCAACTCTCGTAGATAACACTGTCAGATGTAGAGATTGGTTGATTGTACTGGTGTTCGTCGGGGCCGGTGGACTTGAAGTGATACCACCTCCGACACTCGTAGCACCGTATGGCGCATTGTACGGACATGTTGCACCAAGACCGATCGCAAACGCTTTATTATCACTGAACTCCACCGCTGCCAGATCTGACACGGGTCATTGTTGACAGAGACTAGTAGCACACAATATGGAGCGGTTGACTGTCAGTAATTCAGAAGAAACGGACACGGCAAAGCGGAGAAACTCCGATATCATGTAACCAAATTGATTTAATACGTGGCGAATTGGCATGTCACTCGACAATGATTAACAGTAAACGTATGCGATTTTCCATGGACAGGGCACTAACAGGGCGGAAAAATGAACACACAATAATCTGTCTGTCTGTCGACAGCGAGGACATTTGAATGGAATCCCCAGTTATCCGCACAACGAAACGCAACCAAAGTCACAATGATCAGACCACTGCCAACCGAAGGGGAAACATTACAGGAGGCAGAATTCCACTACCTGTGATGTTCCATCGTTTGAACAAATGGTATCCAGGCAATACTCACCTTCCTCGTGACTTACCTTCAGAGTATGCATTACGAACTTCCAGAAGACTTCTCCAATAAGTCTGCAGCCACTTCAGATGAAACACGCTCGGAACAGAACATCCGTTAATAATGCGTGACCGTGTGCCATTCGCTAACAGCTCCGCAAAGCAAAATAACACACTGAGACCAGCAAAACGGAACTTCCTAGCCTAATATTTGGACACTACAACTTCAATACCGGTGGAAACCAGCATCCATTCAACCTACCCGCTCATTCCAAAATCAGTGGCATATTGAAGCCACACAGGACCAAAAATTCACCCTCCATGCTTCCAATCTAAACGCACATACTGCCATTAGATCACACACTGCATGTATCACTCAGTTTGCATCCACCCTACATCTATACAGCCAAAAAACGTCATATTCCCCATTCTCTCGGGATACGCACTTATACAGAACACATGTAAACTTCTAGGCAAACCATCAGTCCTAGAGGAATTGCGCTCGCGACAGTAGATATTTTTATTGGGCAGTTCGATTAAACGAACGCCTACTGACAAGGACGACCATAACTATGAGTACACAGGCCGAAGCGTTAGCCAAAACGCCATAACCAGGGTTAGAGTAATATTTTTCAAACCTCATTGACTTTGCTGGAGAATTTCATGAACGCTTTCCAGATGGATTTTCAAGGAGATCTCAAACGGCGATCAGAAAAGCCGAAGTTTCTTCAATGAAAGACAGCAGTTAGACAAAACTAAATAATTCTGAGTAAAGCAGTGTGACGAGGACGCAACGGCGCAAGCTGCAAATAGAGAACTGCTGGGGCCGTTCCTTGTAACCAGCCTGTTTTGGTCGTGTGAGCGTCATACGAGCAGTGGTAGCTCTGGAGAAAGGTGACTTCAGAAGTGCTTTGCCACTTTCACCGCGTGCATATTGAAGGGTCAAGGAAGATTAAATGTCTTTCCATCGGCCACGAAGCGTCATCTTCATTCGGTTTCCAAATGGACATCACTGATATTTCCGACAAATTAGAAAAACCTCTACGGCCGGTGACCACCAACAACTGCCAACAAAATTTTCCACTAACCAAGTTCATTTTTAGAGCCAATGACCACCTACTGCACACCACAAGCTTCTTCATTCATATAACAGGTAAGCCGGACGTTCTGGCTTCGCGTATTCGTTACACTCTTAAACCTACTTTGTGCAAAGTGGAGACACTGGGGGACGGAGTTTCTCAGAAGCAGGGGTTACAATGACAGTCCTGTAAAAGCGTGAGCCGAAGGCTCAATAAGACATGCACACGGCTCACACGAACGGAAACAAAAATGGCGCCGACAGCAGTCCTGCCTTGCTGTCGTGACCTCCGACTATTAGGTCAGTGAACACCCTGCCAAGTGCAAAGTGATATAGCTACTCAACACTTTTTCATCAAACGTTGGAGAGTTTGAAAGCTGGTATTTTAGAGGCGCTTATCTCAGCTGCTTCTTCATGACCTGGGATTCTTCCCTATGATTAAGTTCACGTTGTTGCTTTATTCACATAATTGATGTATTTTACCATTATTAATTATGGTGTGTGTTTATGGTGCGTACATATGTGTATCACTTTACGTCATGTACACTGATCGCGACCAATTTGGTGTCTATCACACAGTTGCGCCCGAAACTGTACCATTATTACTGTTGTACAGTCCATCAGCAACACATTACCTATTGGGGTCCTTAATTTATCAGCAAGCAAATGTATCAGCTTGGACGGCAAATGTGGTAATTGAATGCCTATTAGTCACCACAGGCTGGTCCCTTGCAGGGCTACGCTGCGCATCATTCCCTGGGGAAAGCACTGTCGGATAGCCTATTTCTGGTGCAGCACACAGCACAAGTTGTACTAGGCTGGATAGTACAGACCATGGATAACGCATCTGAGCAGCACGACAGCTTACATGGGTTGAATATTACCAAGTTAACCTTCTCAACGTGTTCGTTCATACTACACTATGTCCACTCACCCGAGAAAAAATTTCTTTGACGTCCTCAGGGGCGGATACCGGGCGCCTGTGGAGGCGTATGCTTACTTTCAATGAGCTGTTAATTAGGTGCAGAACATGGAGGAGGATAGTGTCGAGGAGCACGCCAAGACTACTAACTATATATTCGAGCAGCCCGCGCATTTTGACGATCCAAATCAGGTTATTTACGAAATAGTGCAACCACTATGAGCTTCGCATTGCAACCTCAACCCTTCAGTTCTATTGTCTTGCCGGGTGAGGCCAAACAGCTACCTGACATAATTGGTTTTCACATCATCAGTTTCTTCAGAGCGGCAAGATGTCCTCCAAGAATCTTCTCCTAAGGCAGGCCTGTTGTTCAAAGAGGCGTAAGTTGCACTGACACCTCCGGAGCGACCTATGAATCCAGAGTTAGTCTATATCAGGGCTCGCATGGCAGCGGACTTATCACATCAAACTTCTGGTTATTAAATCTCTTCACTGTGCCAGGCATCTGTTCATCTTCAAATGTAGTTGATACGTCATCTGTTCAACTTTTCCATACAAAAAAGATAAAATGTCAGACCCTTGCAGGCCACAAATGGAACTCCTACAGCTTATTGTCAGCGTCCCGCGACCCTCAATTCGAACCTCCAGCGGACACTTCGCTGGGTGACTTTAACTGCCGGGGTACCATGCCATATGATCGACATCCATTTTTCCCGGCATTTCGATCTCCCGGTTGATACGAAACGCCTTATGCTGATGAATTATAACACTGGCCTGAGCATACTCGGCAAGCACGCAACAGTTGTGGCCGTAACATCCGTATATGCTCAACCCGAAGCTCCTAAATAACTTGTGGCCGTGTTCACCGAGTTCCCTCAAAATCGTTCGCACATCTAACTGCACCCACCACTGACATCTAGTGTCATGCGCCACATCCGCAATCAGATACCTCCCTCCTTAGTATGGTCCCGCCGGTTGGCACCTGACAAAATAGAGCCCACCACGGCAAAATTCGGTCGTTTGTTCGTACTCGCTCTCCCAAGACTCCATGGGCCTCACCGTTGCATTCGGTTCCTAAGAAGTCGGGTGACTGACACCCATGCAGCGACCACATCGGGCTTTACGAAGCCCGAGACGGACCGCGGGGTTGTTGATTACCCCCGCGACATCCTGGGGGATGACAACGTTTTTCATTGTTTCTGATCGGAAAATTCCGGACTGCATACACGATCTTCTCGCCCTTCCAGAGGTTAGAGATGGAATCCGCAGTATTGGCCGGCAATTTCATGAGGTTTTTAATTAATGGAGTCACGCCAACCTCTGACATCACTTCACTAGAGACATGCGAAAGGGTGGAGAGAGTCTCAACATCTGGATAGCTTGTTTGGGGACGCTGGTTAAGGGACCGCCGACCCTCCATCCGAACGTGCCATAAATGAATATAAGAGGAACGAAACACCAGGTTTAGCTACACCTTTCTGTTCACAACAGGCCCTCGATATAGGTATTTCTTAGGTTTGTAGCATTATTTTGATATTGCCGAACTTTTGTGATTGGTGCTGAAAGAAGGCCTCATGATTTATCATTGTCCTTAAGTATACTGCATTAATCCTCTTCACCCTTACATCAGCTATTGTCAACCTTTCCCTTACTCTTATGAAATCTTAGCTCTGCAAACTCCTAAGTGCCAAAATTAGAATTTTTCGTCCAAATTTTTTATCTTGGGCAACTCAATTCTTACCATTTCTCGGTGCGCGAGCAGCCGTCTTGCTCCTATCTAACCAATAACCATTTGTTTGGGCGACCTCAGTTCCTTTGTAGCGCGCAGTGAAAGCCGGCAAGCGCACACTGATTGAAGGTGATTTGTGTACCAGACGGTACTGCTGGGTTGTCGGCGTCTTTTTAGTTTGCGTTTCTACAGGTCGTGTGCATGACTTACTGTGCCTTTGGCTGATGCTTTTTCGTGTTTTCTCTCAGAAGAACGCTACTTCCTGTACCTTTACATCGCCACAAAGTTGATCCGCAAGAGCGCCGGAGAGTCAGCGTGAAAACGGCGGCTTGTATGTCTCCATCAATGTTCGCTTTCCGAATATTTTCCGCGTTCGAGATAAGAGACCTATGTCTCTTCTATAAGTATTTACTGAACACCGTACTAAACCTAGTTATGTGAGCGCCATCTCATTAATCGTTTAAAGGAGAGAGCGCCACCTGCTGTTGGATGCTAAGAAGACATTCTTTGGATTGCCAGTTTTCGCGAAACTTGGTGTAAACTTGAATCGCTAGCCGATGTTTTGGGCGGTTTGAGGTCAGGCCAGAAAATGAGCTCAAACAAGTCGTCAGATCATTTCGCCAATACCTGGTGTAAATAGCGTTATTAAAATGTTAAAATAAATTGGTCTAAATGAGAAAGGATGGCAAATGTCCGAATCTGGCAAGCAATTGAGTTGTCTGCAACACAGACCTTCGTTGATCGCTCAAAAATGCCTAAGAGTTTAGAATCTTGCAAATCGTTCAGCCATTATGAGGTTCTGAGTGTCCGTACGCCCTAGAAGTCTTCTCAGCATAAATAACATTTGGGAAAGCAGGAGAAAATGTAGAGGTAGATGCTTGTGTGAGTAATTGATGATTGTTATGTGTTGATAGAATGGTGACCACGTTCTCTGCTTTATCTATTCTCTTCTCATTGATTCGTCTCCTTACGTTAGAATTCTTTATACCGATTACTAGCTTTTCTTACAATATGACACTACCGCTCAAGTTACGCGCGTGACAAATCATTTTCTCTTATGAATGCTGATCTTGATGTATTATTATATCTTGATACCGTTTGCTTGTAGAAATTTGGTTCCGTGTAGTTTTCTTCTATACCTTTCCTTGCCGGACCTTTGTTTATTTGTACCCTGGCTTCGTTTTCGCCTGACCGCTCCTCCATTACTTGACTGTTGCATTAAGTCGTTTTCACGCCAACCGTTTATTTCGGAGCTTGTATACTTGGTGGATTCAATATCGAGGTTTTTGTTGTCTTCCACTATTTGGTTCATCATATTGTTTTTAAACATGAGCACCTTATTAGTGAGAAACTCGCCAATACGGCCGTCTTCCATTTTGGACCCGAATTGGTTGCTCGACGGGCTCAGAAGTAATAGACGCTCGTGACTTACATACGCGACTATTGTGGATCCATCATATCGCGATACGTTGCGAGAAGACCAAGCGTTGCTCAAGCGAACCATAGGACGTCCGGAATTAACAGGCAGGTCGCGAATCACTTCCACGAAAACACATCACATCCGTTGAATCTACACATTGAAGTGACGCTCTTAGTCGCCTTGATGTAAATAGCACCGCTGTGCTCTCCTTTGTTGTGCAATGGGCTGCGTTCCTGAACTGAAGCAGAAGGTTACTGAGAAACATATCCAGTTCAGCAAATTTTTTAGGATTAGTGGAACTCACGGCACTTTTGAGGGTTTTCACCAGATTTTCTGGTTTGAAAATGGATGCCGAGGCGCCGTTTGCAAGTGACGATATCCGATGCTGTCAAGCCACTGTTTCATTCCAGCGGAACAAAATTGTGACCGTTGTCTGTCACCAGGACCTCTGGATTGCCTTCACGACTGAAACATTTACAAAATGCTTGCGTGGTAAATGCCGTGGAAGTTGAGGTTGTGATAAACACTTCTGGCCACCGTGAGTATGAATCAATCAACACCAGAATGTAGTGATTACCAATAAGTGGTCCACAGTAGTCTGCGTGCACCCGTTGCCATGGTGGGTAGCTGTCCGACCAGGGTGTCCGATTCTTCAGCCTTGTCTTTATTTTGTGGAGGCAGGAAAGGAAGTTCATTACAATGCTCTTGGTATCCGAGTTCATCTCTGGCCACCAACACGTCTGTCGAGCCAGGGATTTCATTTTCTCCACGCCCAGATGACCTTTATGCAAGTCGTCTAATACCGCCTTTCGTAGCGGTGGTGGAATGACCAATTGATCTCTCCGACACAGCACACCATCAGGTCGTATTGACAACTCCTCTCGGTTCTGAAATAATACTGGGTGTTTCTTCCTAATATTCGACGACCAACCCTTGGTCATCGCGGTAATTACCGTGCCATGATAGTTTTCAGTTGTCTTGATCAGGTCCTTTCGGCTTATTGGAATAGCTGGCGAAGCAAGCAAACAAGCTTCAGTGGGTGAAAAACTGTAATACCGTGATAGAAAATCCGCCTGAGGAATCTGTTTACCAGGACGATGAACGATTTCATAGTCGTATGCTGCTAGTACTAGACTCCACCGATGTATCATTGCCGCTGATGATTTGGCAATTGATTTGTGAGGGTCAAATAAATACTGTAGAGCTTGAATCTAATACCGAACAAATATTTATGCAGCCTCCTGACAGCCCAGTAGACTGCTAACGCCTCCTTTTGTGTTTGTGAATATCCTTGCTCAGCCTTATTCAACAAACGTGATATGCAAATGATCGGATATCCCTCCTGTTCCAACACAGTACCAATGCCAACATTAGATGCATCTGTGATCAGCTTAGTAACTTTAGACATAGTAAATGGGGCTAACATCGGCCTTTAATCACAAATTTTATTAATTCTTGCAAAAGAATTCCGTCTTGTTGATCCAACACAATGTCTCTGCTGACTGAACCGCAAGTAAAGGGTGTGCTTTCGTCGAAAAGTTTGGGATAAAACGAGAATACTATTGCAAACATCCCATTATTGATCGCAGCTCATCCTGGTCCGTTGGTGATGTAACGGTAACCAAAGCTTTGTACCGGTCAAGGTCCGGCCTGTATCCTTTATCACACATGGTAAAACCAAGAAAACTCAGCTCTCGCACTTGAAACACGCACTTAGAAGGCTTTATGGCTATGTTCTTATCTCTGAATCGTTCCATAAGTGAAAGCAACCCCTTATCATGCTCCTATGCATTGACGGCGTATATGATGACACCATCTTGATAAGCGCGTACCACTAGTAAATCGGTAATAACTTCATCAATCGCAGCCTGCAATATCCCAGCTGATACGTGTAATCCAAACGGCAGAAAATTGTACTGTTACAATCCCCCAAGAGGTGTTAATCTTATTGATCGCCTTAGAATCATACTCCAGTGGAATTTGTAAGAATACGTCTGTCAAAGCAATTTTAAAAAACACGTTGCTACCGTGCAGGGCTTTCATGAAATCCTCCGGCTCCTCAGTTGTTGCTGCACGCTTTATCAGTCTTGGATCCAGCGTTAACCTATAGTCATCACATATCCCAGGTGATTTGCCATCTTCTTACATAACCACAACGATTGGTGTGGCCCATGCTGATGAGTTAACCCGTGGGATTATGCCGTCTTCCTTCAATCTGTTGAGAGCATTATGCACATGTTCTCTCATTCCATAGGGTATTATTCGGCGGTTCAGAAAAACCGGCTCCCCTTGCACCTTCAGTTTTGCTGGATCTACTCTCATCCCTCCTGAAAGTTGGGAATACTGAGCAATCAGGTTGCTTAACTGGGCTTGGTACTCTTCACTTGGACCACTTTTGTAATTAGCATTCAGTGGAAGGGCACAGTTGAGATGTTTCAAAGCTTTGAATCTCAGAATAGCTGGACTTCCTCTCAACACCGAGAAACGCAATGGAATCAGCTCATTATCATTACCAACACTCATTACATCAGCTCCATTCAGCAGAGCTAACCGATGACCAGTAACTCCGCGTATTTCCATCGTTGTTTGTCTCAGTTGAGCACCAGTAACGGTTTGGAAATAATGGATTCGCTACTTCCCTTGTCTACAATGAATTCATACTTACATCCTGGTTTGGACTAGAGGTATCTGTGAATAAACTGTCCAGCCCTGGATTTCACTAGCAAAGAGTGAACAGCAGTGGACGGTTCTATAGTACTTGTCTTTCTAGCTTGACTCAGGTGACATTTCTGACCTCTACATACTATCTTAATATGACCAGATTTACCGCATGAATGGCATATAGCATTACGAAATCGGCAAGATGATCGTAATTGTAACTCACCGCACGAGAAACACTTGTTAACTATCTTTGAACCGGGATTGATGATGGGTACACAAGAAGGCCTGTTCACTGGTTGACTTCGGGTGGCAGTATGCGCTTTGGTCTCCTGAAATAATGTCACGTTCGGAACAGCTGTAGCGGCATTGACGTCATTTTGCTCGCAGATATCTCGGACCTCTTGGAAAGTCACGTCTTGTTTGGCCAGCAATCTACGCTGAAGATCAGTGTCACTGACATCAGCAATCAATCGATCACGTAGATGCTCCTCCAGCTTGTCACCAAAGTTGCAACGAGCAGCTTGTTTTTGCAATTATAGAATGAACTCACGGAAACTCGTGCTTGTTGAACGCACTAATGAATTGAACTTCGCCCGTTCTGTGGCCTGGGAATTGACTGGAAGCACGTGCTTCAACAGCAGTTTCTTTAGTTCGTCGAACGGCAACGAGGCTGGGGCATTCGGATAAGCCAGATTCTTCAGTAACGAATGCAATTCACGACCACCAGCTGTAACGAAGAAAGCTGATTGGTTTTCTTTCTTCACATCACGACGAATGCTGCACCGTAGTTCAAATCGTCCGACTTGTTCCTCGATTTCACTCGCACCAGCACGAATATTTAATTGCTAAATTACAGGCAGTTCCATTCCGCGACGCCAATTTGTGATACTCGAAATTAGAGACTTCGAATAGCCCTAGGGATCGTACTTGAATTGAAACCTCCCACGCAAGTAATAGGGCGAAGACCTGGTACTGGTAGCAGTAAGTAATTGTTATTCATGAATTGAGACACCGAATTTATGGATGTATCAGAGTATTGAAGAAATCGAAGCCTGTCATTGGCTGATCATATTAGCTCACGCAACATCATGAACTGTACGTTAATTGGTGGAATACGGAACAGATGAACTGGCGAATAACGGAAAGCACAACACTGGGACCGTTCGTCCAATCCGGATATTGTATCTTGAACGCGATATTTGCAGTTTGTCAGGTCTTCTGTTGTGTCGGGGTTTGGATAATCGGTGGATCGAGATTTCCGCCATATCTTCCCACCGTTAAACGGGAATATTCCGATTGGCATGCAAGCAGTTAGATAGAAGGTGTTCGTAAATGCTTCCTTTTACATAACGGACAACGTCAGATGCTTCATAGCTAGCAGAAGATTATTCTGAAATTTTTCAACAAACCCCTGATGGTGAAGATGCCGAATCATTGTTGTCGAACAGTCGTGTCGACCTCCTTTGAGAGTGCGTTACTTAAAGTAGTACTGTCAGAGCTCACATCAGTCGGTTGCCACAAATTTTGATAGGGCGACCACCCGAACTATCCTCGTGTGCAAGAACACTGTTGGAACCTTTGCGGATGTCGTTGATACTTGAGGTATATCTGTGTGAATATGCACCTTCATATGCATTTCACAGGCACTAACAAATCTTCAGGTGCGGACGTCGTCACCGTTGCAATACCGATGGCTTGTCACCGGTCAAATCGGGAAAGTACAATTTGTGACCTACCTCAAGCGGTCTACGCAAGGCGCTTGTGCCCCAGCCATTCATCACTGGTGTCTATGGTGGAGACGGCAAACCAGACAGCGTTAATTTTTACGCTCTTGACAATGATATCGAGCAACTGAGCGTGCTATCGGCCGGAAAACTGTTTGTGGTGGCCTAAGTGTGCGTTAGTCTGAAGGCCGTTGTCAGTCATACAACATCTCGTATGTTTGTTGAGCAAATACGCAGCCACGATGCTCAGCAGGGTTGTGATAAATGTAACCAAAAACGATTGTATATGAATCACCGTGCCACGCTTGTTTCAAGTGGCGTTTCCTCAAGTACCGATACCTCTTCGCGCCTCACGTCCGGCGAGCGCTCATCCCTTTGCCTTCCTTCCTACTGATATGATGAGCTGCTTTCCAATGAACAACATGCATTCTGTGTGCCTGAGCGTGATCAGTTGGTTGACCATCAACTGGACCGTGGAATGCATATTACTGAACGCTTGCATCAGTTCCCAAACGCTCAACCGAACCATTACTAGAATGTTCCCATATGGAACTAGCTGAACCCGTGATTTTCCTGTAGGTTTCATGTTACTTGAATTGAAACAGTAGAGAGCAACCGGGTATAGGCGGTTCTTTTTTTACACTGGCCCGGCTGTTTTGAACGGCATTTTGAGTACTGAGAATTACAAAAAATTTAGACGTTTCTGTAGCTATTCATATTTTTGTCACCCCTCTTTCCTCCTTACTTATCACATAACCAAACAGGTGACCAATGCGTTCTTGTGCAAATTTTCACGCTTATATGGTCAAGG
The DNA here is from genome assembly GCA_008508345.1 of Paragonimus westermani. Lineage (NCBI taxonomy): Eukaryota > Metazoa > Platyhelminthes > Trematoda > Plagiorchiida > Troglotrematidae > Paragonimus > Paragonimus westermani. Next base: position 83,780 of record QNGE01000877.1, read on the forward strand.
TGAGTTAGTGTCTAACGCACATTTTTGTGTTATCCTACTGACGATGTTTTGAAGCACGATGCTCTCGACCAGTTATCAATATCCCCTTATGAGTCCCTCATGTACAATCTAAAGTCTCCCATCCACTATCCGATTAAACCCGTTAGAGGAACATATATAAGACGGTCTGGATTTACGTCCCCACCCGCTGCAAGTGGTGGTCATATGTGGTATCTAAATACTCCAGGTATGTTAGTAACTATCCCAGCAGTCCGTCATTGTTCGAATTTTTTGAAGCATGGTGTTTAGTTCAAGGATTTTGCCCCCAACAATGTTGTCACCACTGGAAAATTTCCTTGCTGTATTGTAACTGTGTTTCACCCTTATTCCTGAGATGACAGTTCAATATACCCCTTTTCGCAAACCCGCTAAACATTCGTCCACTCGCAGCCTGCCGTGGCAGCACTTTTTTCTGCTAGTATTGACTGGACCCAAAAAGTAAACTTTCATTGCACACGTATCACAAGTAACGGTGGCGCGTTTTCCTCCGCTCGATACACACCTTGTTCTGTACTCATTTCACATTCTTTTGCATAACTTCTCGTTGCATATTTGGTGGTCACTACGAATGTGTTGTTTGGTAAATGTATTTCGTCGTAGTTTTTGACTGCCAATTCGAGGAAGCTTATGCCGTTTTTAGTACACCATGGATGAAGGACGGTATTGCAACCTGGTCAGGCATACCGGACCCTTATTCAGTGAGAGTGTTATGCCTCACCTGACATCGACACCTGACTTCACACAACACCCCGTAACCGTTATCTTTCAAACAAGTGGTGTTATGCTATTTCAATTCACTGTTTTCAAAAGATTACCGGAAGCCTGAAAAATATTACGGAATTTATCATATATGGAAGATCAGCCAGATTCACACATCGAACAGACGGAAGCCTGAAAAATATTACGGAACTTTTGTGTCTTGTGTAGTTCGAACATCACACAAAAATGATCGCAGCTGTCACATCCCGACAGACTTTCCATATGGCCCCTTTCGAAAAGAAGCACTATACCCGAGTTTCACTCTTGTTAGGGCTCATCGGGAGTGCATCTCCTTTCCACGGCTGGGATAAAATCTCCGGCCACACTTTTTTGAGGCAAACGTGTCCACCGCCGCAATATTCTTCTCACACTGGGCACAACCGAATTATCATATATGGAAGATCAGCCAGATTCACACATCGAACAGCCTGGTGATTACTCACAAGCGAAATTGGTTGGTCGTTCAAATACGATAATTCGGTTTTGCCTAGTCTGAGATGAACGGCGCAGTAGTCAACACGGTTGCCTGATGATGGAATGGCCGGAGTTCAACTCCCGGCAGTGGAAAGGATATGCACTGTCGACGAGCCCTACTAGGGGCAAAACTCGCGCGAAGCGCTTCTTTTGAAAGCAGCCGACTATATAGTTCATGGAAATGCGTCAGCTGCGATCAATTTTGAGTACTGTCACGTCCATCTCCACCGAGCTTTTGCCTGTTGCGTCTAAGTCCGCTTGTGAACGGCGTGTAAATCGATAAATATAGCTTCTCGGCAGATCCACCGTTTCCCAATGCGACTTCTGCTTAGCGTTAACATAGGGCAGGGGAGAGTCCGACTCCACGAACAAAATAGAAAGAGACTAGTTTGGCGACGATTTCTCTGACGATAACAATGATTATCGTGTGTTCCGTTTCAGCCGCGACAACTCAATATTCTCACCACGAAAAGATACACTAGGAGCCATCATTACCGTTGCGAAAATTGTCGTGAATCTAACCCCTTGCTGTTTGCTTCGTGCACCCAAAATTTCCCCAGCCTTATACTAACGAGAATCAGAAGTCGTCACGTGGAAACCGTGAGTCTGCCAACAAACTTTATTTGTTGATTTTCAACACAGGCAGCCTTCAGAATCCGAACAGACGTCGAATCGGTTGAGAAACGTTCCCGACGGCAGTGGCCAAAACATTGTTCCTCTGTTGAATATAGTCCAGAGTGGTGGACACGTCCTCCAGAAAAACTGCGATACTTACGCCTATACACTAACTTTGATGTTAGTGGTTTGTGATAAATTTACATCCATAAGGTAATGTGAATATGCACGGCGGTACCAGCTAGAGATCTCTCAGGTCCCGGAGAGTTGAGGATTTCGGGGACTTCGAATATGTCTCACGAAAAGATAACGAACACTGCAGTGAGCCAATAGCCGCCAGACCAGTGAGCAGTGAGTTGCGCACAAGTGACAAGTTACACTTAAACACTGTCAGCAAACAATAAACTAGACAGCACGCAGGTTGTCACTGATAGAGCGGGGCACATTAACCATGTCCACACTGTCCCATATTGACCGTTAATAGAAAAAACTAAGTTATGACACCAGGTACGATTTTTTTCGGAAACGACATCTCATCGACCGGTTACTGCCAGAAATACTGAGAAAAACAGACTTAGCATATAGTTCAGATAGGTAATTAACTCACAAGCTTGATGGCATAAATTTCACTAGAACTCAATTTCATATTTAGTGTGAAATACGATGGAGACGCAATATGGTCGGAAACTACGAATTCATTTATGTATCCCGAACCACGCCAAAATGACCGTTTCTGCAGAGGTATGTATTCCACTACGGAAATTCCGATGGAAGCACTTTCCGAATGCAGAATCGGTTACGAAGGCCAATACGACGCCTCTATCGAAAAAAGCCAGTTAGTTTACAAAACAACAGTGAGAATGTGAGTATTAATTAAATATAACCGGTTTCTCTCACCACAATAGAGCTGCCGTAATGTACACATTTCACGTCCGAAAGGTCATTCCTAATTCTCTTTGATCTTGAACCGCCACACCGAGACATAACACAATTGTCCATATTTCCGTTCCATAGTAATAGAGATTCCGCCGAATGTGTAATTGCAATTCTCCACTCGCATTCAGTGAATGCTACCAGATAACGGACCTTGTTCCACCCGAAATACCACAAACCATCAGGCGCTGCATGAAACTGACTAGCTCAGAGGACTGGATGTTTATTCGGCTGTTTTCCTTCTAAGTGAACCAGTGTACATGATGTCAGGAGTAGTGATTTTGTTTTGGTTTTCCCACAGACTTGTGTGAAATCAACTTTCTTGCTATCAAAGATGCATGTTTTAAAGTTTCACTCGCCGCAACGTTTTTTAGCAAGCGTTTACCTCGGGAATGAAACAACACATTTTGATTGCACACAGTATCGAGTTGACTGGACGACCACTTAACAAGTTAATAGATGGTCTGTAATCTTAAAATAGTAGCCTCTCTAGAGGTCAGTGACTGTGCCGCTATCGTGTCTAACTTTATCCGCAACACTGAGCTGGCTCGCCCGACTAGCAGACATCACAAAAGCCTCGAGCAAATGGACGCAAAACTTCTCAAATCACATCTCTGTTCATTGACTTGAGAAAATCCTGATCCATCACATTCAGCTGGAATGGAAGCACTTCTTAGTAAGGGTGGGTTCAAGAGGGCTCTCTGTCAACTTCTGAGGTTTACAGTAAGGCTTATATGCGGCAAAAGAAGATTTGAACAACATTTAGGTCATCACCGACTTAATACAATCCGGTGTCCTACGCGTGCATTGGAAGCCGACGTACGGCTCTTATTCAGAAAGTCCACCTCTGCCAACAACAACCGTCCATTTGTTGCCGGTCGTAAAATCCTCTCCCCGCTCACCTCATCTTCATACAAAAGAAAGTAGACGCTTCTCAAGTGATGCCCATCGGAACACACTAGTACTTACACAGTGTCAAGCACGATCCCAACACTCGCCTTTCCCGATGAAATGCGCAGAATTGACACGTGGCCACTGACTGTGAGAGCAAGTCTGTGTGACGTCACAGTTCACCTCAATGGGTACAAATTTTCCTGTCGTTTTACTTGAAGATGCCGTGTAGGTTGCAGACCACTGGAAAATGCTGCTCAACGTGTTTCTTGAACGGTGTTCTGTTTCTACAAGTTGGTGCCCGAAGAGCGCTTTTTTCCGTCCGAAACCGCCCCTGTCTTCCAGAATGCGATTTTATCCAATCAGAATAAGCAGAAACGTTGTGAACAGTTAGGAATTAAGCCTGGTCGTATTTTACCCGCTATGTTCACTGGTTGCCTAGTGGCCCCAATTACTTTTTAGGGTCTCTTCTCCAGTGTTCTGGTTCGAGAGTGTTCGCAGGTTAGTATGCTCCCTATAAATTTCCTCCTTGTTCTATCTATCGCAATTCTGTACCATGGAAGAACCAGTTTGTTGACCCGAAGGTTTACGACCGCTCGAAAACAGTCAACCTATCTGTGGTCGCAGTGATCGTCCCACCACTCACTGTTGTGCTTTGTAGTGTATTCAAGGTGTTGGGAATTTCCTTTCTAATGATGATCATGGAGTGCGTGGTGGAGAACTCATGTGCAAAGTCTCGCTACTGGCCAATGGTTACTGGACGCTGTCAGACGATCAAAACACATAAGTGAACTTTGCGTACATTGATTTTGCTAAGATGATCCATCGAGTAAATCACATCATGTTACTCGATTGATTACACAATTTTGGCCCTCGAGAAAATCTCCTACACATAAATCAGTGGTGAAATACACTCGGCGTTCTTCTAACATGACTTATTCTTATACTGGCATCAGTCTCCTGTATATATATACCGATAATGTTTTTGGAACTCCCGTTTCTAAGACTCAAGCTGACTCACCATGCACGGAAGCCAATTTCATAAGACCTAGTTGACATGAGCTGTTGACAAGTTTCACCCTGTAGCGACTATAATAAATGATATTTTGATAGTCGCATTCATGTGTACATTTTCTATGATTTTGGCTTTGTACCTACTTTTGTTTTAGTCAAGCTACTCATTTTGTAACATCCGTTCCGGGGCTAAAATCACAACTCGCTCCATGCCTCGCTAGCTTGACGTGTCTCTCTGTACTCTCTATTTTTTTAGGGTCGGTAATAATACACGAAGTCGAAGCGCTGTAATTTGGTTTTTCATTGTCGGTCGATTGTCGATAGTGATAACTGACAGGGTTTTATTTTGTTGGATCAGTTCCAACAACCTCGCATGATTCAACAGCCTCAACCTCGAGTTGAGCACAGCAGTGCGATACGGCTCCTTTGTAAGGAATTACCCAGCAAATTTAGTGTGTAATCCGCTGCATTGTTTTTAGTTGTTCCCTAGTCCACATTTTTCAAGTGGCTACAGTAGAGCTCCAGTTAACACATACACCAGGACTGATTTGAGAGATCATACAGGAGCATCAGAATAGCCAACCGGTCCACCAGTGTGGCTTTTTTGTGTTGCGTTTTCCTGAAATCGAGAGTGTTCCCTTCGATCTTATTCAATATGTACATATATTTCATATCTGATTTCAATATCAGCTGGGATCGCTTTTGTTATCGTAGCTCGGCTACTGCACTCAATTTTTACTCCAGGCTTGTCGTCCACAGTCGCGCGATCTGCTACTCTGATATACGGAACTTTTAAGATACTTATTTCCAGCTGCCACCATCGACCCACTTGAAACAACGAAAAGGCGATATAACTTTCCAGCGATTTCCAACAAAATGCTGTTGACTTTTGACCCGGTGACAATACTTTCGAGCTCATGGTTCGAACTGATGTATTCATTCTCTATCTTTTCCACTTGGAGCCACGTGCCAATTTTTTTTGATTCCGAACGTCGGACAGTGTTTCAATGAGGCAAACCAATTCTCACCGTCGACCTTGCTTCATTTCAAAGGTCGTTTTTCTGTGTTCGTGACTTCCTGGCCTGACCTTTTGCTTGTCGTACTGAATGGAGCATAATTATGATAATGGTGACTAATAATGATGCAGTTCAACTGCTACGTAATGCGAAAAGCAACGCTATTCGACAAGAAAAGCCTCGACATTTAAAGTGAGCCTGTTTTATTGGTAATATGCTTAGGTACCTTAATGAATTTCGTACTCAGCAATGCCTGCTATTCCTGGAACAGCAGTGCCAATTTCACAGGCCGTATACTTGTTTTCACTGGCATTTTCCTAATCAAAAGAGAAGAAGACCTCATAAACGAATCGATGGAACTTTTAATTATAATCCCGATGTCTATTGTGATAAGTACGACGAAACAAGTGGTTCCTGTGTTGACGGCGACTTGTGAGTTTCACTTTGGTTCATTTGTGAATCTTTCAAGTCTTTTTTCCTGTACCTGATTCCACGTTTTTAATCCCATTGTCTTGCACAGCTGTCCATTGCACAGACTTGCCCTGCAGCTGAGCCCTGCGTTGATTCTCTCTTTAGTAACAGTCTACCAGTGTCGAATTCTGCGACCACGTGCACAGGCCGTGCGTTTTTGTCTCTTCATTCTACGGTTCTAGTGTCGGTGTGCGTGTTCAGTCAGCTCTGCGATTGTAACTGCTGCTCTCCCGAAAACAGCTTTGGCTGACCTTTTTCTGTCAAAGCTGGTTGAATACGATAGTGCATAATGTGGTTTTTAGTAATGAGTGTACAAAGTACACGATACACTTTGTTTTCAATGGCCGTTGGTTATTTTGGCACACGAAGGTTTGGTCACTGATTTCTCCAGTTGTGTAGTAGAAGGTGTGTTACGGCAGCTGGGAGTTTTTTGAGGGCTACCGAAAGCTGCGGTTACATTTACTGGGCGAACTGTCGAAAGTCCTTGCTCTTACACAGGTTTCTTAAACCACAGACGATGTGTATACAAGATGACTACACTTTTAGCTCGTCCACACGCACGTATTCTAGATGGGGGATATGGGCTGCTGTTCGCTATGTTCTGGTACAGATCTTCCCAACTTCTCCGGGGCTACGAAAAATGCGGATGTATGATCACGAAACTCTGTTGGATACTCCTGTGAATCGGTGAGTTGTTGAGTTGGCTCGTTCGTGTCCTACATGAACCGACGCCTACTATGTATAGGATCGAGATCATCGTTCTTTTCAGGCAACTTTGCGTATCTGTAGGCTATGTTTTAAAGGCCACCATTGTAAACATTAATTTTCGAATGCTTCATTGGAAAACTAGTTTGTGACTTCTTGCGGCAGTTCACTGTGGGTGCTAGGGGTTATTGTTTACTTTTCCAGCTCGTGTCGTGATCTTCGTGGTGTAATGATTGTGTGTGCTCATGCTCAGGCTTTTGCACAGTGATCTTTTGCGGTTCTGAACAGCAGAAGCATGGTGTTGGTTATCTTTAGCCGATTTTCGTAAAAATCACTGATGTATTTTATACTTGTGTTCGTTGCACTGCTCTGTTCAGACTTGCGAGACGCGATAGCCTTGTTGGATTATGGAGTTCACGCCTGTGTTCGCATTGTGTCGGGGATGAACCAGGGTGCCAAAGATATGTACGAGGCGGACCTTTGGGGAAACGACCAACAATCCGTTGGCCTGTTTTTTTTTCACAGCTAGCCTTCCGCGATAGCGCCAATGCGTTTACGGTAGAGATGCTTGTGACAGGCACTTTTCTTGGACCCTCTTCTGATTACCCGAAGAGATCGTTGGACTAAGTTATAGGTTCTGTCGCTTTCGTGGAATATGTGCAATGCTCTATATCAAGATGTCGACTGTGAACTCGTATAAAACTGCCACGGGGTTGCATTGTAAACCATATCAGTTTTCACTGGAACACGATGGGCACGTTTTTGTTCTATTCGCGTGCGTTAATTTGGGTGACTGATATGTGGGTGCAGAATAATATTAGCCAAGTGACATCTGGAGTTCAGTGGTGCTAAAAGTGGAATTTCACTATATTTGCGCATACAGGTAGAAGCCAAATAGTTTCCGGCGTCATGGGCGTCGTTGACTGGGATACACCATTGATCTACATTGTTTCTTGCTTGTCATTCAGTTGCGAGGTAGGTGAAGCCGCCGTGATTTTTTAGGGTGAAAAGTGGGAAGAACTGTACCCAGTGCGAAAAACCCCGTTGTCTCATCTTGGACACACCACCAACATGCGTGCTTTTTGTAATTAATCAACTAAGTTGCATATAAGGGTAGGTAGGGCCAAGCCTTGTTGGTGCCAGGAGCACAGTGGACTTCTCGAGTCCACGGCTGGTAATTTTCTGGAGAGCATTCAATGGTTCGCCATGTCGAGGGCCTTCATAAAAGGGTGGAAGACAGTCTATCAAGAGACACTCCTCAACATCAGTATCTGACGTATCAACACCTCACAGTATGTCGGTTGTGTAGAGTAATCTCCTACGAATGCCGTGGTGCTTTGCTGTCAGCAGGGAATTGTCAGCCCTGAGGTGCTCGCGAGTGTTGCTGTCAGCCGAATTTGCTGGCTGTAGGAGCACGGGGTATAACGTCGCGGGGTCATGTCCATCCAGTCACCACTCTTTCTAATGGGCAGTATGACCTTTTGCCTCGAGGATATACACAAGATTCCGATGTAGCAAGAGGGCTTGGAGAACAACTTGAGGAGTTAGTCGCTGCCGATCAAAGACAAGTTTTCGTGTCAGGTGACCTGTCAGGCTTTATTTCCGCAGTTTGGTCTGAACCTTCTGCGATAGAAATTCCGGACTGGTTGCAGGCACCATGTATGCCATGAAGTTGCAGAAGGTCAATTAAGGTGCCGTAAACTGGCGTTCCGCGTTCGCAGTATCCGGTCTGCCCACATGACTGAAAAACAGGCCAGAAGAACTCTTGAGGATGAACATTACGGATATAGAATACGTAGGGAACAATTGTAATTATGTTATAGCAATCGCGGTACGTTGTAGGGGTAGTATTCTGCGATGTCACTCGGCTTATGGCGTCTGATTACACCACGCTGGAATATTATTCAGCAACTGCCTCTCAGCACTGATTGGTAAGAAGGCGAAAGTGACAATGTTTACAGGTTTAATGCAAGTTTTCTGCTAACGATATGCATTGTTTCCATGGCAGAATTCTGATGTTAAGCGCATGTCGCAAACTTACGAAATTTCGGTTCAACTTAACGAAAAGGGCATGCAAAAAGTTGTCGTAAGGTTTTCGGAAATTCTTACAAATTATAAATTAGTTGCGCTACTTCTGAGGCGGAAACTTTGGAGTGTAATGGTTTGCTCTGCATTTTCCAGCGCAACGTTTTAATGTATCTTTTGTGATGTTAAGGACATGATAGCCGTGACGAGGCTAGATCTTGCAACTGTTTAACATTTATGACTGTTTCTTACTGAAGTCGAAACTGTTCCTAAACACTGCGTTCCAGGTTTTATTTTGCTTGGCTGGACAATTGGAAGAGTCGTTTCACCCGCCTTGTGATCAGGTCGAAGGACACTCTTGGTGTATACCTGACTGGTGATTATTGAATGTTCCGCCTTCTCTTGCAGCTAGCTTACATTGCATTTGCCAGTACTTCGTCACGAGGCTGGATCTTAATATGGTGGGATTGCTTGCGCATCTCGATGACCCGTTGGTCTAAAGTGGACGGTGTGGTGACCACACCGACAGTCACTCATGCCAATTAGGCCATTCGGTAGAGGTCTGACACACCACAGTATCCTGATCCCCCAGGTTGAAAAAAGACCAGCATCTCTTTCTGGTACACTGCGACTCACTTGCTACCATGTGGTACAGGCTTCCGAGGCAAAGGCTTTGATTTTAACCCTGATCGTTCTCCTGTCTAGGTCTGGGTGTCTTGGCAGTATCTCAGCCCACATACAACCATGAAGACTCGCAACACTGTTAATTCCATACTGCGTCGGCCGTTTCGCAGTGTAAACCGGGTCGTCTCATCTGCTCAATACAGCAGGGTGGATAGGCGAAAACATGCTACTGCTGACCCCTCCCCTACTGTCATCAAATTTAGCTCTTAGGTCCCTTCCGACATTCATTCCTGATAATTACTCCTTAGGTCCCACGGTAGATATGGTTAATCTTAGTAACACTGTGCCGGTAAATCCCATCTCTTACAACTCAGCCTCAGACCCCCCTCGTCCCTTGCTTAGACCTAGAATGCGAGTTAACATAGTTGCTTTTAACGTTTGCACGCTAAAACATACAGGTCAGTAGACTGCTCTCTCACGGGCGTTAGACTCGTTGAATGCTGATGTGTGCTGCTTCTCGGATACTGGAATACAGGACAGTAGTCAACTTATGCAACTAACAGCGCTCACACTGTCTACCCGATTACTGGTTATACACTTCGGGTGATTCCACGATCGCCGTTACCGGTCAGGCTGGAGTAGGTGTAGCCCCAAGCATGATGGCCGCAGCCGCATTAGTAGACTGGATTCCTGTTAACGGTAGACTGTTGTCTGCTTGACAGGTTCTGTTAAGACCAGCTCTAGTCGCAAGACTTTCAGAAATCTTCACTGTGTTTGCTTACGCTCCTACTGACTGTAGTGACGTCGGCATTAAGGGAGCGTTTTACTCAGGTCTGGCTGCCCTCCGGTCCACGCATGGTTGTGACATGGTTATTTTGGCCAAGGATATGAATGCTCAGGTCTGGTGCCTTGGTATGGTCGGATCGTCTAGGTGACAGGTTTGGGATAGCATTGCATCGCTCAGATAGTGGCGGGCGGTTGTTGCGGCTATGCGCTGAGCACAAGCAATTTTTAACCACCAGTATTTTTGGCCTCGTGCACATCATTGCCATACTTGGCGCCCGCCTTCTTCGAATGAGGCCTGGTCTTAGGGAGACCACATAGCCGTTAGTTATAGTTGGTGGGGTTCCATTCAAGACTGTCGTTCCTATTGGAGCACGTACTTTGGTTCAGATCATGCGTTAGTACGTTGTCGTTGTGTTACTTTTGCTGGTCAATGACCCCACGGCCAGCAACGACTAGCTGTTGAGAAAGTGGCTTTACCATCGGTAAACCATAAGCACCAAACCAGCTTAGAAACTGCCTTAATAGCTTTCACTCCGAAGATCCTAATGGCTGCTGGACCCGGATCTCACAGGCAACTGTAGCATGTGGCACGAGGTTACATGGGCTGGACAAACATTGGATATTGGAGAAATTCTTGGAGTTGTTAGAAGCCCGGCGTAACATTCCTCCTGATAGTTCACATAACAAGTCTAGAAGAGATATCCGTAGGAAACTGAAACGTAGTCCAAAGGCTGATCGTGAGGCCTGGTTAGTGGAAAAAGTGAAGGAAATGGAGACCGCTTTTGCTTCAGGGAACACCGGCACACTAAGTGTGAAGCCATGTGTGAAGTAGATGGTTCACATCAGCAGCCAATCACACCGACTTGACAGGTGGGCTGAATATTTTGAGGAACAGTTCAGTTGGCCTCAACCAGATCATGTGGGTGCTGTCTATGATGACGATGATGTGGGTGCCAGGACCCAAATGTTCATTCAATAGGTTCCAGACGGCCCTCCATCGAAAGCATACTTGCCCCGAGGGCTTAAGTTACTGAAACACAACAAAGATCTTGCACGAGGTCTCCTTTCTCCTCTTTTCAAGAATGGTTTTTAAATGTTAATATGAGAACTGACCAACCTCCACAGGGTTCAGGAAACTGAGGAGGTACCCCGTGACTGGCACCTATGAACAGCAATTTCATTTTTCAAATAGGAAGCCCGAATTCTACATAACAATCACAAGGAGGTCAGTCTGGTGTCTGTTTTCCCCGTAGTTACTTCCTATCCTTATGTAGCGTCAGCTTATTAAGTCCAGAGGAAGTCAGATGCGTGAAGAATTGGCGAGATTCCAGTCCGATCGACCGTGTGTCGATCACATTTTTACCCTGCGACGGATCTTGGAACCAGTAAAAGAGGTCCTGGGATTTAGGTTATTTCAAATTGAACACCACCCACACTTGATGTAACTTGTCCAGTACACAAACCGGCCAACCGTCCTTGCAGCTCCAACATGAACTCTCCCTCTTAACGGCAGTCGTGAACAACTGACTCACACTTTGCGGCCATATAGAGCATTGTGAAGTGTTGAGCAGTTCGAAATGAATTTCGATTACAACACTTTTGAGACAGGCCACCCGAGGTGGTTGTAGCGCGGAGTGTTACAGCTTTCTTTCAGCGTTATGTTGTTCTCAGTCGATTTACTAATAACATATTAGACACGACGTCCAAAGTGACTTCATTCATACTATATTTGGTTCGGATATTTGACAACTGTTTGCACTGCTTGATGACTTTCCCACAGCAACACCTTGTCAGCACAATCAAGACCACCCAGTCTTCTACTAGGTAGGAGATCCACGCTACTGTCGTGAGTACGTAGACAATCCCTAATTATTCCGTCTCTGACGAATTTAAGCAAGAATGGTGGGAGTGAACAGCCTTGACGTACGCCGCTCGTGGTACGGAAACTGTCAACCTACCGTAAGCACCCACTTGAGCTGATGTACGGGACTAAAGCGCCGACAGTGTGCTCACATACTCAGCCAGTATACCTCTTGACTCTAAAAGTGTAGGTCGAGCTACCGAATCGTACGCATCCTTACAGTCGAGAAATGTGTTAATTTTTGGCCGGCGGTACGCATGACGCTGCCCCAAAATACGATCGATAGATATTTGTCCAGAACGTAACCTAGCCTCTCCTTCCTTGATCTGTTTCGGAAGTACAGTGAATCGACGAAGTCTACCAGGTATTAAAACCCTAGTAGTGACCGAGATCAAGCTAATTCCCCTATAATTTTCACAAGACTCCCGAACATCTTTCCTGAATATGGGAGCTATCATCGAGTGACCACCACATCGGAATGTTCTCTGTCGTTCACACAAGGCGAATCAACTTGGTTCAAGCCTACACGAACGCCTCCTCACCTTCTTTTAAACACAGCACCAAAAGATCTAAGCCAGCGTCCTTATTACGACTGGGAGCCGAAATGCAATGCGGACCTCACTTTTATTGAGTGGTTCGAAATCTATTGACAAGGATGCTGCATTGCAATTTTGTGACGGCACTACAAGGGAGGAGGAAGCCGGCTGCATCGGTCCCCAAATTGTCCCGCTTAACACTGTAATAATTCGGACTTACTCCGAGAGGGTGTGCTGTCTGTGTCGTTGGCATACGGGCCCCTTGGTCTAGTATTACCGTTAAGCGTGAAGGGGTTGCTAGCATTCCCTAGAAAAGAAGCGGTTCCCATTTTATTAACTATCTCAAGTAGCATAACCCCCTGGTGGACGCTCGGGTTGCACCTCAGCGTTTCGCGGAAATCCTTCATTATGTTACGTGAATTAACGTGCAAAATGTTCCTGTCCCAAGCTTAACAAATCTACGGAATTCACTGAGACTCAGTGTTTGTTTAACCCTCAGTTCATCGCTCCGCATGCTGTATCACCTAGTTCACAGATGGCCTGCGAGATTTGAGTCCTATATACTTGCTAAAAGTAAGGAAAGGCGAACTGCATGCTAAGGGAGATAAAGATGTAGAACAACAAAGAAGAAAAATCACAACGGTACACAGATTCACAACGTCAGCACAATTTACTTCTGTTCTTCGCTATATCAGACAGTGCCCTCCACTAAAGGTGCTCATTTTACTTCGTATCGCAGTCAGGAGACCAAGAGCGCCCTACTGAACTCGGCTTCAGAGGGGGTGCCTTCAGATCCTGAACCCAAGTCATGCACTGACTACCAGGCTTCCGCATCCAGCTTAGCCCACCACCCGCAAACAAACTACATGCTCCAGCTGCTTCCGAGAGTTCCGGGTGGCAGCAGCTTATTCCATCTCGATAGCCAGTTGAGTCCACCAGGCCTCGCAATCCTATAGTAGTTGTTCCCGGAGTTCTATGTAAGCAACCTTGTGGGCCGAATCGTACTCGCTGCTATATAGAATATTTCACTGAGTGTCGAGAAGTTCTAATGACCGCATACAGACCCAGTGGTTGGCAACTGAACGAGGGGCAGTACCACACGAGGTCGCACCGTCCTTATACATTGTATGCCGTATATGTGCCCAGTGTGCTTCAGTGTCGTCTACTGGGTAAGCACCTAGACTAGAAGCAAGCGCACATTGTTAAACGTGAAGCGCATGTGCCCCTTCCACTTTGGATACACCAGTTTGTGGTTGACGACGAAGAGGCCTCCCACCCAAGCGCAGAGTGAACTTGGTACATATCATTGCATGGTCAGGATCTACTCAGGTGCTCCAGATTAACTTGCAACGTTGGAAGTAGCCACGCCATCAGTAGCTGATGGTCATGTGGTCAACCTGTGTCCATGATTGATTCGACGATGGAGGTCGCCAGGTGTTGCGTTGATAATTGGAACGTTGAAAATTAGTACTTGCCAGAAACAGGCCGTTATCAGCACAGAGCTGGAACAAACGTACACCGTTGTTTGTTTTACGAGTACCCCAAGAGCTCTGGCCATCTACGTTACGCTCGTCAGCGCTTAGTCCGTCTACCTGAGTGTTCACGTCTCCAGCCAGTATTACGATGTCCGTACTCTGCGCAGTGTGAAGAAGGTTAGGGAGCTGATGATGAAAATCACCTTTGGCTACGTCTGGGACACAGCCTTTGGGGGACATACCGTAACAACAAATAGCGTTTGTGATGGGCGCCTGTCGATGATCTAACCACCCTTTTGAGTCTGACAGCGCAAAGGTGGCTCTTGACAGGAATCCAGTCAAGCAACTTCTTCACTGCGTATGTGCTTAGTGTAATTCCAACACCGACTTGGCCAGGGGCTTAAGCCGCAGAGTCCCCAGACAGGTGCGGAGTGTACACGCGCGGTGAAGCGGTTGACAGGGATTGAAGCTGTGGCCGAGCGCTAGAATTCTAAAGCCGTGCTTCAGAAAGACAATAGGTATCGATGGCCGAGGACTCTGAAGTACGCGCAGAAACTGTCTGCTGACTGATTTGCGTTCAAACAGTAAGGGTGGTAAGTATAAATGGTGTTCGGAGGGCGCGTAGGGATATGTGTCCTTCAAACAAAAGAATCTTGGTGTTTGGCATATCATTTTTTCCCACGAGTTCCGTCGCGAGCGGCAAATGAGTCATGTTTGTGGTGTGTACTCGACAAGTGAATTAGGGTGTCATCGAGTGTAAAGTTGTTTTAACAATAGAGGGAAAGGAGGTGAATTAGCTTGGTGTGGCAAAGTAAATTCGTGACACAGCAAGACAGAATTCGCAATTAATGTGCGTTGATAAGGACGGAATACTTTTAGGTTGCCCATGCCGAAGGACGTTTGCTTGGGGATCTGGTCAGAACCCCTAGTCCAAATTACACCAGAAAGGAGCGGGCGAAGCATAGAGTTCGCAGTCCATTGAGGGCCGGTGACCAGTAGCGATTCAGTTCTTACGTCGTTCGGATGGAGTTCATCTATCCTGGATGCCCAATACACTCTGCAGGAGGTTACGACAGAAACAGCGTAGCAGTTCGAAGATTGACCGGAGGCGGATCTGATGTGGTCGGTCTGTCTAGTCGGCTGTTGAGGCGCGCACCTCTTGTTGCCGTAGCCCGGTGACCATACTGGTCCATGTGTCCTTTGAATGGGGTCCAGCCATTCAAGGTACCCGGTACACCTTGCGTATCCGTGGGAGCCGGTGATCATCTGGGTGATTCATACACTTATCTTGGGATTTGTCCATAGTTGGCGGAGACTGAAGATTTTGGCTAGCCATAGAGAAGCGCATGTGCTCTCGTTGGGACACATGACACTCTTTCTTGACGGGGTAACACACCCCATATCGCAGTACTATCAGAGAGCTTACGTGGCAAACTATATCACACCCGGCTGCCAACCGTGAATCCATCACGCCCTAGTTGTGCTACCGCTCGTTGTCGGCGTCCGCTAATTGGCCGAGAAAGCCACGCTTATTTCGTAGTTGGCCCTTGGTATAGATGGTCGTTCCCCAGTGCGCAGTTTGAGGGCGCACCGTGATGATGCTGAGCCATCTCACCTTTTTACTTGTGTACCGGCTTGTGGTTGGTTTCTCTGCAGCCGGTCGTTTCCGCCTGTTAGGTCATCATCCAACAACAGGAAGGCAAACTGAAGGATACCTGTGCGTGGTCCCAATCGAAGCCCTGCATGGAACCATGCCCTATGTAGCTAGCAGCCTTGATCTAACTGTGACCAGTTGTCTATTCGGAGAAAAAGGACACCAGAAATGGCATTGATGCGTGCGCCATGTCTCAAACTACTGCTGTTTCAGAATAGCTTGCGCACATCACACGGTTGCAACAGCCGCCCACCGTTATCCAAGCCATTTAATGCTAATCCAAGCCTGCCACCTGAACGAAATTCAGCCTCACCAAAGCGACTGATCTTGTTGCTCTTATCCTCAGTCACAGTGATTGTGCCAGTGCTGTGTCCTCTTGATACGAGTGGCCATATCCGATTGGGGGCATCTTTGACACCACCAGAGTCAGTTGGAGCATAAACGGCACCGACTTTGACCTTCTGTGCAGTGGCTGACGTCGACTGTGCCGGCAATACGGTTTTCGTGTAGTCATCAAAGGGACCGACGACCGGGGGTGAACTGGGGTCTGTTCATCTTGCGGCTGTGATTCAGTTTTTGGAAGGAAGAATTCGAAAAACGTGATATCGTATCATTTGATATGGCTTGATGAACAATACGTCACGCTCTTACCTGTTTTGAATTAGAAGTCGAATAGTGTTCCAGAACTTGGCGTCTGAGTGCACCTAGGACGACCTACTAGATACCGAAAGCATTTGACGAGACTACTCGATAGTAACGGACGAGATCACTGAAGCTAGTCACGATGGCCACCAGCAAAGTGATGGACAGCTGTTTCGGCATTGTCGGGTGTCGTCAGCGCTGCACACGCTTGGGGAGTCGGACTCACGACACGGGTACAAGCTTCAGCCGCCAACCCGGACATGTGTTCACTAAACCCCGTGATCGCGACTACCGCGGCTGTAAGAATGCGTGAAAATTACTTTCCTTAATAGTTGCACTTTCTTTTTTTATGGTGGAAGTCAACCAGCCAACTAGCAGTAGAAGCGGGCCCTTGAAACAAACGTTTAATATCTCAGTGGAGATCGCCGCTTTAATAGGGGTTGCAGAAACTTGGCTGCAAATTAAACAATGTTGAACAGAGTGTTCAACGAAATGTGGAACGCGTACATTGTAACCTCAGAGCAACACCCAGTTTTCTTTCGAATACTTGTTTGTCGATAGTTCATAATGCTTACAGAGTAGTGCACCACCAACCCGGCTTTCTTCTGCGCGATATCCGACGGCAAAGCTATCTAAGTTAGAGACGCCACCGCTCAGTTCCATTGTTCTTAATTTTCGCTCCTCGAATCCTTACTGACCGTATACCGCATTGTTCTTACAGCATGAATCAGATGGATAGACGCACGTTTACTGTTGTTGCTGTGGCTGCGGCTGCTACCACTATCACTGTTGACCTCTTTCCGCTGTCCTGTTCAGTTTAGTTCTCAGAGCCCTTCCAGTTTCATTCGTTCATCTCTTCCCCCTTAACGACCACAGACCTGATCAGAAGGTGGTGTAGCTTGGACCACCGTTTACCGCAACATCGACGCGGAATAAACTTGGTGTCATCAAAGCCTATTCATTATCCTCAAAATGATGGTAGACGGAAGAGCTTGAGATGCTGTGAATGTTATCACGTCATTGACAGCGACTGATTATCATCTCGGTTAGCGCTTCTAAACGGCGACTGGAATGACAACAGAGATCCCAACTGTGCGAGTGTCACATGACAACTTTACTCAGTGGAACAGGCAGTTTTAGTTTTACGTGACCCTGTCATTGCCTGACCACCACTTGGTTTCATCCAACCATTGGTGATCTCAGTAAATAATATCCTGTACTCAGCTAGCATACCGCGCGCGTGACCCTACAACCACATCCTGTGCAGCCCCGTTAGGTGGTTGATTGGTTGCAAATCCTGAACGTTTCGAAACACTCACTGGCCAATTTCCGCATCGCTTACACGTTAGGATGACTCATGTCTTTTGCTTAGGACGAGGTAAGTCAACAGTCGACCCTCACTCGGATGGTCATCGCCTGTTGCACTACAGAATCTGGAATCCAGGGTGGTCGTCAACTGGTCGAACTAGTGGCATCCACACTGTCGGCTCGCTACTGTTTTTACGTTTTAGATGACTGTATGGCTGACAGTCAGGCTGAATTTGGTAGTACTCATTACAGAGGCTGTGTTCGCGTTCGAAAATTGAATTCCCATCTATATTAGACTGTGCTGTCCGCCTGATGAGTTCTCATGTATTCATTTCTAGACGGCATATCCTCAAAAATCTTTTCATTTTATATGTTTGTGCCCCTATTGACTGCAGTGGCATGGCTTTCAAAAGCACTTTCTACCCTGATATGACCGTCATCCTTGGGCTGGTTCGTAATTGTGACTAGTCAATCCGTGTGTGAATTCAGACAGTTACGTGGTCAATGCGGACATATAGGAATTTAAATTCAAATATCACACCCACAGATATGATAGTATCAGCCGATCTAGAACATTTCCAGCAACGAAGAGACATCGCTTTAAAGATTGTGTCGCTTATATGAGACGACTATAGGGGTTATGCCGCTACGACTGCGAAGCTTGACACTTCAGAGTGGAGGACGTGAGCCATCTTCACGCATTTGATCGCCCATGTTTGTGTTTAACTGCTCACTTCGGAGAAGTAGATGACGGGCAACAGCGGAACGGCTATTCATTAGTGAATGTTAAGTGAGATCCCTCGCTGGAATTTTAAACACACAGGTGTACATTGTTAGGCTGCGTACCACGGGCACGAGCTAATCAGATATTACTCTTAACACTGCGTATCCCTCGGCCTACTGACAATATGCGAGGTTGACAAATAGTGTTTTGTTGCGGTGAAATTAAGTTATCAAAACTTAAGCTACTGTAGGCTAAGTTCGTTGTGACAAACAAGCATCAGTGAGAACCACTGACGTATTGCTGTTGATGATGATGATGATGATGAGGTACGTCACTCAGGCCGAGGCCTTCTCAACTCAGAGTCGATTATGGAATACATTAAGAGGACTCATTGTGAAAGATGACGTAAATGCTACCATTGTTTGTCTGACTTATCTGTACAATAAGTGCGTTTAATATTGCCGGTCAGTAAAAATCGCTGGTGTCTCACTTTCATTTACACCGTAGTTTTTATGCAGGGTGTGGACAGCCTGAGCATAGTTACTTTGTAGCGGTTTGATCCCTCTCACTTTATTTTACGTCCTAACAGTTTTATTCCCCCATGGTTTTGTGGAGGTAAAACATATATAGGCCACAGGTTTTGTTGCTGCTTTTCGATTATACTGATTCATTCTTCCCTTGATGTCGAATATCGTGCATGAAGGCAACAGATTTCTTTGTAGTAATCGGTTGGAGGTGGGTTGTCAACACAATGTCTCCACCTTTTGATTGTACCAACTATGGTATGGACTTTCTTTTCGAAGAAAGTATAAAATCTCTTATTCGGTGACTGGGTTCTTGAGGAAATTACAAATATTCGATTGTCTCGGAGTAGTGGCAAAAGCAATGTTCAACACATCAGACTCTTCAACAAGTGGTAATTGTGGTTGGGCAGCGAGTCAGCATTGTTTTTTATGTGGATCATTTTTGATTAACTAAAGTGGCGGGCAGAGAGAGAGGGAAAATTCGAGTCTCAAACAGCTGAAAAATTTTGTTGGCAAAATGGGGTCTGCGTAGAGAATGATCGAGTAAGTTCTCAACGCTTTGCTGTGATTCGACACTATGAGTTTGGTCCCTTAGCTGAACCAGTGAGCGTTATACATCACTGTTCTCCCAACGATAGTATTTTATCACCGTGGATTTCACACTTCTGGTGTTTTCGTTTGCCTTATACTTCCATGTGGTAATTATATTCTAGAGCAAGGGTGACTGATACGTGTTGGCGCTTTTAGTGCTATGACATGCTGGAGAGGATAATGTTGTTGCAAGTGCAAGTCCGGAGTTTGATGTATGCTGCTTCTAGGTGCTTACTTGCGACTGTACAACCGCTATTCGCTGAAGCCCACACTGGATGGTCGTTGCTGTAAGTGCTGTTCATGTGTCCCTGTTGACGTTGATACTTAATTTTACGATCGAACCTGAGTGGGCAATCACACTAATTTCCGAAGCTGAGGGTTGATTACTCTGTTGGATCCTAGTTCGTGAACGCTTCTGCTCTTCTAAACTTGGTACATCGATCGAAGTCTGTCGACGCAAAGCAGAACGACTTTGTGTGCTTCTCAACATGCGGCCTGACTGTCTCGTCAGGTTCATTACCAATCTTGTATGCATATATACATCCGTCGGAAGAAGTGTTGTCTGGGCTTAAGCTATCCAAGCACTGTATGACCTCGGGTATACCCCCATCATCTCTTTCGGACCGTTCGTGAAACTGAAGAGATGCCGTACGACTGGTGTGTGTCATCAGTTACAATCTCGGGGTACATTGACAGCCTTTGTTATATGTGGCTTCACTAATACTCGTTGGACGACCAGCACAATGATGAACTCCAAGATATAGCAGTGTTGTTTATAAGCGACAGCTGCTTAGTTCTCAACGATCTTACCCTACAATCCGGTTTGCCCACTTCTGACGAACTCGTGCTGGACGGTTATCAGCACCAAGAGAGATAGAGCAGTGCCTGCTTCCAAAGGAAATCTGTCTATGTCATACTCAGCTCCTTCGGGATATATACGTTTGTACAGCACACCTTCTTGGTAGTTGCAGTGTTCTCTATGTCTTCTAGGCTATTTCTGTGGGCTGAACAACCAGACTACTAGAGCTGACAAACGAGTACTTTTTACAGCCTTTTCAGTGGAATATCATTTCACTGTTCTTTGTTTACATGCTCACAGAAACAGTGCAAACGACTAATGGAAACGTATGATTAGGATTATAATGCGAGGCTACGTAGTTCTTCCAAATTTCATGATGGCCTCCACTTGGTGACTCCATCTGTAATTGACTATAATTCCTTTTTTATTGTTGTAGCTGAGATGCACAAAGGGCCTTCCATGCATAGAGGTACGTTTCCTCATGCGGTCGTACGATTCCTGAGATGCAGTTGTTGAGAGGCACATAGCTACGACATTCTCTCGCTCTTATCCTGATGTTCTACTCGAACAGCAAACGTGTGGTACACCTATGCATCATTTTCGACCTACGACGCGGGGGTGTGCCGATCACATGTGTGAACGCACTGACGGCGCTTTATTCCCATATTTCAGCTCAGGTTAGGGTTTACGGTGAACCGTTTGACAGTTCCATCACCAGGAGTGGTGTACGTCAGGGCTGTCCACTTTCATCATTTTTGTTCAATTTTGTCATAGACGAGATAATGGAGGAGTCCTTCACTCACAAGATGCCTGTGTGGACCTCCTACCTGGTGGAAGACTGACTGATCTTGATTATGTTGGCGACAAAGTGTTGCTGTTTGACAACTTTCAAACAGCACAGGCAACTATAGACGCTATTTCATCTTCTGCTAAGTATTTCGGAATGCGGTTTGCAGCCTCAAAATGCTAAGTGCTTCTGTAAGATTGCCGTGATTACGTCGATCTGTTGTTGAATAATGATGTCATGGAGGTCGTCGACCGGTTTATGTGTCTGGGAAGCTGCACCAGAGACGGTGGGGGTGTGTGGGGAATGAAATAAAAGTGCGTGCCTCTAAGGCTAAGGTGGTATTTGCTAATCTGGGGTCACCTTTGGCGACAGAGAAGTACCTCTTTGAAGCTTAAGTGTCGCGTATATCAGACAACAGTGGGGGCCGTATTACTTTACGATAACGAAACTTGGCCGCTCGGAATAAAAGAATTGAGCCGTTCTCAGGTATTTGACCACCGTTGTCTGCGTTTAACCGCTCGTATCGAGTGGTACCAAGGAATAAGTAAGGAAAAGATTAGTAAGCGGGTGTTTGGTATTGATGTATCAAACGAGTTCTTTTCTTTAGTCCTTACAGTTGCACAGGCTTAGATGGTTAGGTCACGTATTAAGGATGTCAGCTAGTCGTCTTCCACACCGAGCACTATTCACTGAAACTGCGACCGACTGGTGTAAGGTGCGAGGTGGACAGATAATGACCTGGCGTAGGGAAATGAAATCTTTCACGAAGGGGCTGGCCACTGTAGGTCGGATTGCCTCCTAGGCTGAGGCCCTCGAGACTTCTAGGGTCGATGGGTGGAGAAGTTAGGTGAGATGGCGGCTAATCGAACTCAGTGGTGTAAACGTTGTTGTTTGTCCGAGTTGTCTGTGTGGTGAGTGTGCTTAATGACGTGAAACGGTGAAAACCGTAAGCAAGCTGTTCTCTTGGTGACGCCCTACTTTCACTTACAGCTCGGTTTTGTTTACAGGGTGTAGGCACCTTGATGTTGAATGTTTGAATATAGTCGTAGCTATTTTTAATAGTTAGGTCCCTTCCCATCCCCTTGTTTTCTTCTCTGTTCTTGTACAGGGTTTGCTTTTTTCTTCATGGCCGTGGTTTTGTGGCAGTTAAGCATCAGTGAGACTCACCAGTGTATTGCTTTTTGTGATGATGATGATGACGATATACTTGTTTATCTTTTGAACACAACGTTCATTTACGATCCCTCATTCGACAAGTTTCCTTTGTGTTTGTTCGATCCTCACATAGCCGAAAATTTCTTGAGCATGTCTGTTCACACTTTATGACAATCAACGAGTGTAAACAGCGATAATGAACTCTGGCGTACGTGTGTAGCCTCGCTCCTTTTCCGCCATTCAGTCCGGTGTTGGCATGCGTATTGTCCTGCAAGGTTTTTCTTCACATCAATTCTGTTTGTTTAAGCACAGGATGTTTGCGCTTCCAGGGATTCAAAGATTTCATGCCTACGTATATCGAGCAATGGAGACAGATAATCTTCGCTCTCACAAACAGCGAAATACATCACGATGTGGTTTTATTGATGCCCATCTGAAACTACCTCATATACTCGGACGTATTTTTTTGTATGGCCCCATGGAGAGGTGTTTACAGAGATATACTGGATATACTGGAAAAGAAACCAGCTTTGTTGTTAACGTTCCAGGTAAACTAGCGTGAGTGTAAGGTACACTTTAATGTTACACAGAGCTGCCCGTCAGTGTGGCATATTCAACTGCATCCACAAACATGGTTCTTGCTTATTGTGTTGATTAATTCTAGCGGTGTGGGCGTCTGGTACCTACAAGTGCGATTGTTCAAAGTTTGAATTAAGAAGTGATTAGGGCTTACACAAATTTCTGGCTGTTTTACGAGGCATGTGCTGATAAGTAATTAGTGAACCAATGAGGCTGATCATTCTGGTTGATCGACTTGTCTGAGTGATCAATATTAATGGGACGACATTTTTTGCCGAAGTCGATTGTGATCACAGTTTAATTTTTCTAGGGTACTTTTCTCTGTCTGGGAAATTGTGTCGGTACTTGATTATGTAGTGGACGATTTGTCCTTACTGTTAGTGATTGGACCATACCTTGACACGTATTGCTCTCTTGTAACTTCTCTTGCGGTAAGTGTTTGTCACTATTGAGTGGTTGGCGGTCTTAGCCGGTCAGCCTAATGACATTCAGCCTCTATTTCACCCCTCAAGCGCTCAGTGGTGTAGAAAAATGAGGGCGTAATTTATGGTCAGTTTAATTACGTTCGTCTGACATTGTCTCACGGCTTTTGCAGATATGTGAATTCACCATCTACCACTTTACATGAATGCTCGCCCGAATTTGTCGTCACATCTTGCCACATCTCCATACTCGGTTTATTCTGTAACAAACGTAGCTTGTGGCGAAACATCTCTAATTAGTTGTTAACGGTGTGTGTGAAGGCCTTGGGTCTTGACGAACTTTTGAGGCCCACCAGTTACATACGGAAAGCCCCATTAATCCGTTGTCGCCAAATCGGTGCATCAGTGAAGTGGCTGATCCGAGTGCCACTCAATCCCGTCATCGTATTCGTTATGCTGGGGGCATGAGTTGGTATGTATTGAAACATACAAACAGACAAAGCTGCACTAAACGATAGAAAAGTGGGAGCCTCGAAATCACTTGGGTTTCTGTACTGTACTGCTTTTTGTGAGTAAAACATCCCATGAAAACCTGACAATTAAGATTACTTTGCATCACTGGATGTGTGCTTGTTACGTTTGGTGCATGTTTCCACGAACACGCACTCTAGAACTGGACTGCGCACAGAGAACCACTTATGTTAGGCCACTCGACGGTCTGACGAATTTCAGTCCCATGACTTTCTAAGTTTACCACTGAAAAAAGACTGACACTTCTTATCTCGAAAAAATGCTCTTGTTTGAATCTGTTGTCATCCCACGGGTGCCTGGTGGTGCAGATTCCTCGGCCAGGGATTGGATAAACTCTGATAATTCGCCTATCAAGATCTGCTCGTCTTGACAACATCCCAGCCTCCTTGATGAATATCTAGTATGTGACCTTGTAACGAGGGTCGTGGATTTTCAACCTTGAGATGTTTATGCTCTACTGAGTTGTGTTGTTTCTCTCAACGATTTTTACTATAAACGTTTTCCTTTAGGAAGTAAATTGACCGCTGTTAGTATTTATTTGAGTATAGGAACATCACGCACCACACATTGTTTCATCCGATCATCTATTGTCTCACTCTACCTTCTCATCATCACACTGTTCTCGTGATCAGCGATCACACCACTGAAGAATCCGTCTTGCTCCACGTCTTTAAGATGACTCAATTTTTAGTGTTTACGTTTTCCTTCGTGCACACGTAGCTGTTGTAATGAGCTTTTTTTACCATCGATTTTTTCGCATTATTCGACTTATTGTGAATTTGTTATACTCACGAAAATGTTTGTGCGTTGATGTTTTTTCCCGATTACCTCAAGCCAGGCCTACTCAGCTTTTTTATAGTCACTGCTGATGTAATAAAAGGCTCACAATTCGGGGCGCATGTGGACTTGACTGATCTTTGGAGTGAAGCGTGTCGGTATGGGTTTGTTCACCTTGTTTCTCTTGAAATCCTCCGGTGCACCACATCAGAGCTGGACAGTGATGGTACGCAATTTACTCATCACCACTACCGCTCATAACTTACATGTTGAGCAATTATTTGCCACCTTGGAGACGGGTTCGCGTCGGTGGTAACGACACCGATTACTACTTGCACTTTGCTTGCTTCGAAACCCAATTTGGCAAACATCTTTGGGTAGTTTCGCAGTCACAGTGAGACTGGACCTTGACATGTCGTGACGGCTTGCGCATCTCGATGACCTTTTGGGCTAAACGGGACAGAGTTACTCATACCAGGCAGGCCAACAGCTAGAGGTCTCACAAACCACAGTCTCCTGATCCTCCAGGTTGGTGCTTGGAACATGGTTGGCATCTCTTCCCGAAAAACATACCATTTCTGGTACACCGCCATCCACCCGCTGCCTTACGGTACAGGCTTTTGAGCCAAAGGCTTCGGTTGGGAACCCTAATCGTTCTCCTGTCTAGGTCTGGGCGTCCTGACAGTATCTCAGCCCACACACAACCGTGAATCCTCACAACATAAACAATTCCATACTGAATCGGCCGTCTCGCAGTATAAACCGGGTCGCCCTATCTGCTGCATACAGCAGGGCGGATAGGCGAAAACATGCTACTGCTGACCCCTCCCCCACTGTCCTATCAAATTTAGCTCTTAGGCCCCTCCCGATCCCCAATTCTGATAACTTCTCTGCAGGTCCCACAGCGGATACAATTAATCGTAGTAACACTGTGCCGATAAGTCCCGGCTCTCGCCACTCAGTCTCACACCTCCCTCGTCCTGTGCTTCGACCTAGAACGCAAATTAATATAGGTGCCTTCAAC
>QNGE01000877.1:111850-136515 GCA_008508345.1 Paragonimus westermani
AATGACCTGGCGTAGGGAAATGAAGTCGTCCACGAAGGGGTTGGCCACTGTAGATCGAGTTCGTCTGCCGGGCTGGGGCTCTCGCGACTCACAGAGTCGGTGGCTGGGGACTCTGGGTGAGATGGCGGCTAATCAAACTCAGTGGCGTGAATGTTGTCGTTGTTTGGCCGAGTTGTCTGTGAAGTGAGCGCATTTAATGACGCGGGGCAGTGAAAGCCGTAAGGAAGCTGTCTTGCTGATGACGCCTTACTCTCACTTGCAGCTCGGTTGTTTGTTTGCAAGGTGTAGGCACCTTGATGCTGAATGTTTGAATATGGACGCAGTCATTTTCAGTAGTTACGTCCTTCGCGTCCCCTTCTTTTTCTGTCTCTCTTTCTATATAGGGTTTGCTGTTTCTTTATGGTTGTGTAGCAGTTAAGCATTGGTGTGAACCACTGATGTATTGCTGTTTATGATGATGATGAGTTGCAATCTTATGCTTAGCAGTAATTGTCGCAACTATTTAGGCCTGGTTGAGATCTTAGGTATATATCTTGCCATTTTACTTCGGGACCTTCTATGATTGAGCTCATTAATCGTTTCCCAATGCCCATGTCGTTATGCACAGTTGCCCTTATGCTCATCGAAATGCCGGGGATACTGAACGACGCTATCATCCCCGTTATTTCAAGACGGGCAATTGCATATACGAGACGACAGAAAGCGGTGCCTGTGTGAAGAATGGGCTACACTGTGCTTTTGCTCATGGACCGGATGATATTCGGTTGCCTGTTTATGATATCCGTGAAGTACAAGATACCTCTTCCAAATTCACAGTCAATTTACCCGCCAGCTTGGAAAAGGAGCGAGTACTCAGCGAAGACCCTAAGTGGAACGGTAAGTAAAGTAGAACATGGTATCACTTCATTCACGTCCTGGTCAAAGCTGGTTCTGGATTGGTTGGCATGGGGCTCCCATCCAGAACGCTTGCTTTGGGGATTTTAGCCCCGACAAAGTTTTATGGTTCAGAAGTCGCGATTCACTGGGGGGCCGGTAATGGAACTGTACGGTCTGGATACTAGAATGGTGATTCTGGCACCAGCTCCTGTAAGTTTTGAGGTCAGTACTTAACTGCTAAGCAACCCAGGTATGGTATTTTGACTTGTATTACGAGAACCCAATAATAATATCGTAACTCGAATCAGTGACACACGATGTGTGAAGAGACGATAACAACAAAGTACTTTTGCTAGATTTGATTCCAAATGAACGCTACTTTGAGGCAGACTACGGTGATAGATGTGGATTGAGCATCATTCACCATGGCGCATTGGTCAACACGGTTGTCTCATGATAGCGTGGCCGGAGATGTTGACCCGGCCGTGGCAAGGATATGCACTACTGACGAGCCCTAACAAGTGCGAAACTCGAGTGTAGTGCTTCTTTTCGAATGGAGCCGAACGGGAAGTCTATGGGACTGTGACAGCTGCGATCGGTTGTGGATGGTGTTCGGTGTACATGAAGACAAAAATCCCGTACTGTTCATCGATGATAGATGTGTTGGTCGACAGTCGTTTTTGTTACATGTTTGAATGCTATTTTCCTTGTCTTAATCGCTAGTTTCCACCTGCTTGCACATGTTTGTGTGGCTGCATGTTGTCTGGCATTGCGAAAAAGACCGACGATGATAACAAGTCCTTCTGTTTAGTCTTCCATCGTCTATGTAAAAGTGGCATCATTGAAGGTTGTAGCCCACATATCCTGCCTAATTGGACGCAGTGTGTCTCGTGATCGTTATAAGCTGACCGTGTTCACAAGAAATTTTCAGAAGTCTGAATAGGTTGAGTGCTCAATCTCACTTTCGCACAACCAGTCTCGCTAATGGTCTGAATCCATCAGGTAGACACAGTCGAGCTGAGATTCAAGCCATCAGTCTTCAAATTACAATCCAAACGCTGATCTGCCTCGTCATCGATCTGTAAGGCATCGTTTGGGACTAGTTGATTAAAACAGTTGTTGGTTTGCGTTCGTCCCATTGGTTCTTGTCTGCTCCTACTTGGTAAGTTCGGACACTGACGTAACCCACCGAAGAACGTTGGGTTGAGGGAGAACTTTGATTTGTACCATACACTGTAGGTCGCGTTTGGTTCAACTATTTGCCTGGTCACTCATACCTGCAGCGTTACTTGCCGGAGGCCTCTGTTCTGCTAGTCAAGCGTACCATGCTGTTCCGTCTATTTTTGTCTGGCTTCCAGACCGCTCTCATTCATGTGGTGATGTGTTCTCCCACAACAGTACGATCTCTGAACTAATGCCTTGTTCATGAGGCATGCTTCTACGTTTGAATAACTCGAACGCACATCTCGGTAACTTCTTTAGGACACTGTCTGTTGTTAATGGAAACTAAACTGTTCCAAATTTAGTGAACGCAAAATGAAGCATCGTCACTTTTCAACTGGACACCACCAGTTTACTGTTTTGCATGATAATGCTCGCTACCATGTGGCGTACATGGTCACATATGGGCTGCATACTGGCGGACTGCTCATCCCTACTCAATCTCAAAGCCATCGATTGAGAGCATTCCGGTATTCGGTCGGGCAAAAGTTTTCTCCTCATATATGTGGGGTATCGATTCCGTCTTTCACATCCCTAAATTCTTCTACTCTTTCCACTCGGAATATTTTTTGTGGTTTATCTGTTCTGTGGACTTGTTTAAGTTTTTTTCCCTTTCCAGAAATGTTCCACGTGCTCGCCTGCTATAAAACGGAATTGTGCAAAAAGCCTCCTCGGATGTGTCGACAAGGCTATTCGTGTCCTTTCTACCATAACGGTAAAGACAAACGACGAGCTCCGGATCGATCGCATTATCGAAGTACTCCCTGTCCGGCCGTTCGTCCGGGTGACGAATGGCAAGACAGTGGGTTGTGCGAAGCAGGTGATGCATGTGTGTGCTGTCATACTAGAACGGAGCAACAGTTTCATCCTGAAGTAAGTATTTGCTGCTTACTTGGCTAACTTAATGGCTTCGGTGGTCACATTGTTTGCTTGCTGTTTATGCTGGCTTACTACTTGCGTACTCGGTTCATTCACAGAATTTAGCCCGCCTCGAGGTGCAGAAAGGCTGATTGTACAAGCCACGTCGATACTTGTATTGTGTAGCATTTCGAACTACCGACGGGCAGCAAAAATGCTTAACATGTGGGTGCTATGCTGTTTTGGTCCTATGCTCTCCTCGTGACAAAAGCGATTCCACTGCACTAGTCGTCGCTTACCGTGGTGATTGTTTGCAAAAGCTGACGAAACTGCCGGACAACAACATGGTAGGGCATGTGAAAGTCTTGTGCATAGCGGGTAACAGTGATGAGTAGTTTTGTGTACTAGGACGGCTCCGGTAGTGCAGTCGATGGTGTTACTATACATTTGTGATTGACCACTTATGGACCGCGCGTTTTAAATATCCTACCTCAGGAATGGAAATGTTTGAAGCCGTTGCCAAATTCGCTCACTTATATGAACGTACCTGCACATCATCATCATCATCATCACAACATCCATGGGCCGTAAGCCGCCGATCACTTCAACAGTGACGTGGAATATCTCAGGAAAAACGTTGCCGAAAAGGCTGAAAAACAGGAAAGGAATAGTATGCGAAAAAACTAGAAGTAACATAAATGCAAGGACGCCGTGGACTACGGCACACTACCATCTCAGATGGCGTTTCCACCCAGCGATTTGAGTGATCATGAGAACCCCAATCAAGCAGGCGACACCTACCCACTTTATTCAATGGAACAATCAGGGTCTTTCTGTTCCGTACCCACGTTGTTGTTCGACTATCACGCGGGTTCACCCAACTGTTGGTGATCTGAGTATACAATGCTTGGTACGGTAAACGATCAGCTGGCACACGAAGTGCGTGATCAAACCATCACAGGTTGTACAACGTGACTAGGGCTCATGTGATTAATCCACTTGATGTGGGTTAATTGACGGAAGTAATGATGTTCAAACACAGCAGGTCTGCTTATATCTTNAAAAACGTTGCCGAAAAGGCTGAAAAACAGGAAAGGAATAGTATGCGAAAAAACTAGAAGTAACATAAATGCAGGGACGCCGTGGACTACGGCACACTACCATCTCAGATGGCGTTTCCACCCAGCGATTTGAGTGATCATGAGAACCCCAATCAAGCAGGCGACACCTACCCACTTTATTCAATGGAACAATCAGGGTCTTTCTGTTCCGTACCCACGTTGTTGTTCGACTATCACGCGGGTTCACCCAACTGTTGGTGATCTGAGTATACAATGCTTGGTACGGTAAACGATCAGCTGGCACACGAAGTGCGTGATCAAACCATCACAGGTTGTACAACGTGACTAGGGCTCATGTGATTAATCCACTTGATGTGGGTTAATTGACGGAAGTAATGATGTTCAAACACAGCCGGTCATGTATCCCAACCTTAGAGCAAAACAGAACGCACGCAGTCATTATCTATGCTTTCCGTCCTCGACAACCGGGCATCTTTTCAACATCACAGTTGGCGCAGACTGGAAAAGGCAGCTGGTGTCTTTTCGATCCTAGCAAACATCGCATCAGCAATGTTACAAAGTGAGGAGGTAGCGCTACTCAAGTGTGTGAAACTGTCCACTGTCCTAATCGGATTGTCTGTGATAAAGAGGGTGGGGGTGGAAATGCCCCAGTTGTGAAGCGGCAGTTTGCACTATGAAGGTGCGAAGCGCATTTTCTACATACCAGCCGGATCACTCATCCCGTTCAGCGTGGTCTGCAGGTCTTCGGCAGAGGGGCTAAGTGAAACCGTGCCATCCGCATACACCATTTCGGTCAGCCTGACACCAGGACTAAGCTCGACATCAGGTTCACGGCATTCCTGAAGTGCACCTTCTAAAGTTTCGTCCATGACGAAATTGGACATGAAGGTGGGGATCGGACACCCCCTCTGCAGACTGGGCCTACGGTGGTCTCAACGGATTCACGTATTTCCCTGATACTCCCTTGCGAAGAAGCCAGCCCCAGAGAACATTACGAGCAACCGAATCGAAAGAACCTTTAGGGTCATATTTTGATGTCCGGTTTTGTTTTCGGAGAACTTTGTCAGAATTCACTAACCAACTTGGCAAACAGACGACGACTACATACCGATGGAAGCTCTACAGTTATGCTAGAACCTTCGGTAGTGCGGAATGCAGTTGGCCGCAGTGAACATTAAAGAACTTATAAAATGAAGTGCATCTAGTAAGACAGTTCACCGGTGTATATTACCACGATTTTTCGAATTGAATGTCAGCAGTATAGTTTTTTCTGACACCGTTCGACCGTTCAGTTTACTTGTTAGACTGTGGATTATGGGCTGTAGTACGGCTGGTTTCGACACCCTTATCATGAAGGGAAGAAAATAATTCTTTCAAAATGAAGCAGAGCCACGATCAGAATGAATGAATGAAACCAAACCAAAAATGGGAAATGAATTCTCACTGCAGTTGGTCACTGTGGACAAGGATTTGTCAGTTCACGAATTGACAGACGTGAGACGAGAGAATTCATCGACAATTGTCAAGAAAAATCTGTTTTTTTGGGAGTGAAGAAATGGGTTTCTTGAAATCACTGCTTAACCTCGCGAATGGTTAGGCAACTTTTATGAGATGTTTGTTGGAGTGGAAAAGCGGAGTTTGGTTTCAGCACACACTGCATTGAGTGATGGATCGCTTGTCATCCTCGAGAATGAACGGTGGATTCTGTGCACGGACTAGATGGAACGTGCGGGTACATCCAGGGTCAAATAATGATTCGTGAAATGTTTTTAAATCTACAGCGTGAGAGATTGAGGAGTTAAAATTGCGCGATAGAATGTCAACCACGCGATTATCAGAACAAGGACGATTATGAATGTCATACGGATAGTTGGACAGTGCGAGTCACCAGCGCTATATTTTCTTGTTTTCGATTTCCCCTGTTTGTATTCGATTGGACACAAGGAATACGGGTGCTGATGTGTGACAAGTCTGTTTTTTAGGATCGGTAGACAAAAAGGAAAGATCCTATTTCTGACGAGCACACTGATTTCGTCTGAAAGCGAGGACATCTATTTAGAGTAATGAGCGAACATATCAATAACTCTCTCGTGCTTTGAGGTTCGACGGGGCTGGTAGCTCTCTCAGTGATTGAAGGTGGCCCGGACCCGACTTAATGACACCTTTTGAGGGTTCCTAACCCAACTTGATGTTGCACGTCCGCATAACACTTTTTTCTTCATTGAGAGTAATCCCGTACTTGCGAGCGGTGTTGGAGAATTGTGTGAACTTACGATCATCTTCGTTTGAATTGCCTAATGTGCTGGTTGTCTCTTGGCCGACAGCGCGCTGTGAGTAAGTCGGTGACCTACTAATCCCAAACGGCCAGCGCATTCGCGGCCGCACACATCGCAATGCTATATAATCACGTCAATGCGATCTATGGCACCGATGGTTCCCTTGCGTACCGCGCTATAACTGCTCGTTGAACTTGTGGACGCCCGTCCAAATCGTATTCCTCCAGGCTGTCTGGTTCAACGCTAAATCTTCCCAATATCTGAAATCAATGTTACAGCGTGATAGATTTACCCGCAGAACATTCTGATTTCTCCGCTTCTGACCATCAGGATTTCACTTACCTTCTTTCACTTGTCCATACAACAACTGCTTCGGAATACGGTCATAGCCCATTCGTTGAGTGTGACTTAGCCAAGCTGATTGAATATCAACAGGGCTTCCATTCCCTTCAAGTTCGGAACCAGGTCCGACCTCCGAATTCCCAAGATACGCCTCAGACATTGCAAATGGAAGCGGCTCTGATAGGTCACGTTCCGTTGATACACTGCCCACGTCTCACTGCTATACAGCCGTATAGACAGCACCGTTGAACGGTTGACAAGGAGCTTAGTCCTCTGCTTCAGGCTGTGGTTCTTGTAGACACGTCCTTCAAGACGCCTTTCGCCACATGAGCTCTCAACCCCGCGGTCCACGGACAGATCGGTGAAAAAGGTGCTACCCAAGTAGCTGAAGTTCGCGTGGTTATTAACGGTGTCTCTGTTGACGTGAATTTGGAGTGAAGGTGCAGAAACAGCACCTCCACCCGGAGAAGGCCAAAAGAATGAAAATGTCTTACCTGTGTTATTGTCCAATCCGAATCTGGATGCCGCAGACGCGAAAGCCGTCCTCAGGCGTTGCAGTTCTTCAACGTGTTCCAACAATATACTGTCATCTGGGAACAGAAGCATGCGCATCGTTGAGGTATATGACCGGATTGGGGCGCTGAAACGTCGGATATTCAGCTGGCGCCCATCCATCTGGCACTCTACCTCAACGTCGTCTTTCCCAGAGTCCTGAGAAGCGACTGTTATCATGGTAGTCAAATATAAACTAAATAAAGTTTGGGCTGGGATACAACTTTGCTTCACGTCAGTGGCAATGTCAAAATCATCAGGGCTCGGCCCACACGATTGTTCCCTTGCCCTCATGCCCACATACAACAGAGTAATCACTGACGAACTTACTTGGGTATCTAAACTTACCAGGCACCGCCCACAGCGCCTCACGGAATCAAAAGCCTTGGGGAAGTCTATCAACCAGGGCATGCAGAGGCTGTTTTCGTTCCCGACATTTCTCCTGAGGCTGTCCAGCAGCGAACACCAGTTCGATCGTTCTGCAGCTCTCCTGGAATCCGTACTGCTCCTCAGGAACATGCTTCTCCAAAACTTCTCTATTCATTCGGTTCAGAAAGATTCTGGGAAGCACCTTACCTGCGCAGCTCGGCAGACTTGTTTCCTGATAGCTGTCGGGGCGTTCCTTGCTACCCTTACCTTTGAACAAAGATGCGACAAGGGCATCGTTGAAATCTTGCAGCATCACCTCGTGCTTCCAGATGGAGTGAGCTGACGAGTAGTGCACGTTCCGGCGTCGGTCCGCCATTCTTCAGGATCTCACCTGGTAGTCCATCTTCGCCTGCAGACTTTTCGCTATGCAGATGACTAGCAAATTCGGGACGAGAGCAAGGTTTGATGGCCTGTTGCGGCAGGCTGTTCACAGTCACCAAATCAATGGTAGCAGGGCGGTTTAGTAGACTACCAAAGCGTTTGAGCCACACATTCATGATGTCCTCTGGCTGGGTGCAAGAACAGCAGGTGTCTACGTCTACCAGTGCTTTGGTAGACTGGATGGATGGATCGAAGATCGCTTTGAGCGAATCGCAGAACTCCTTATGTTGTCGACGATCTTCATAGATCCGCCCACCCTGCTTCCCCCAACAGTTGGCCTTGATTCCATGAACACGCTCGGCCAGTTGACGGTAGATGCTCCGGAACTTAGCCTTCTTTGCTCCATTGGTTGGGTCCATTGTGGATGTGGCAAACGCGACATTCTTCTCGTGTACGAAGCTGAAGTTGACCACGTTGTTGTCGTCGAACCAGTCCGGGCGTTTCTTGCGCTCCACGCCGATCGTCTTGGTGGCTGCTGCTGTCGTGCAGGTTAAGCCAGGTCACCTTATCTGTTGCACATGGCAGGGTGGTAGTCGAAAATATGCTACGCGTTCATATCAACCCCTACGTTTACGCTTCCGGGCCCGCATCTCGTATGAAACATACACACAGTAAAATCGCTTTGTAGCAGGTGACGCTAGGAAAGGTCAACCAGAGGAGCGGTTCTGTTGGGATTTCAAACCTGTTTGCGCGTTTGATTTGAGCGGACCTTTTTTTTACAACAAACCGTGGCATCTTTTTTTTGCACATAGATATGTCGTGTACATCGAAGTTCACAATCAGGTATATCCCTCAAGTGTTTGCAGAATTTGGGATTCGGACGCTGCATTTTGCATAAGTTAACGATTGCCTTTCCAGTTGCTCCATTTAACCGGAACCGAAGGAATCGCTGTTGCCAAAGTTAAATTGCGTTAGGTTGTATCTTGGTAGCTTTTGTACATGCATCACAGCTATGTTTCAAACCAGCTTGCTGAAATATCGTGAAATCTTACTTCAATTGTTTCGTGTCGGCATTACGATGAGTTTCACGCAACTCATTTATCACTAGGCTTGTTTCGACCATCGACCGTTTTCAGATCAAACTGGTCTCGTTTGTTTCGGTGCTCTTAAAAATTCACATATTCCTTATTTATGTAGACAGGTTGGCTAACCTGTTCGTGTGCCTCTTTGGTTGCAATTAGAACCGTGGCCAGTTTCTCCGGCCTTGACGTTAGGTAATCTGTTCAAGGTCTGTCTGCGTTTGCGGAATGCCCATTGGTTGTTCGTTCCTTTCCGTTCCTCACTTGACACAATAATTGTCTAGGTCGTCCGGTAACCTCCAGAACAAATTATCACGTGCCGTGCGTGTTGAGACGCGCTGGCTTGTTTGCGTGCGTGTATTGGTTTGCGCCTCGTTGTTTGTTTGGTTCTATCTTCAAACTTTGTTTGCCTGTCGCAATTTGTGATCACATGTTTGCGCCGATCGTTGGCGTTGTTGGAGTCGCCACAGGCGTGATATGGTTCCTATGTTGGTTTTATTGTTGAAATGGCTCAAGAGAAAATAATAAATTTCACGGGCGCGCTGCTGAATAGAGGAGTGGTGACCATAAATTTGGACCCGAAGTTATTTCTAACATTATAATTTATGGCAAATGAATTGCTGCGAGGACAAATGTTACCTGACGAATGATTTACGGTTTGTAGAGAATGACCCGAAACAAGGCGTTCGGAACGTTACAAGTGAACTCTTGTGCAGCACTTTAGTTACATTTTTTATGCTCTGGATCAGAGTTAATCTGGAATATGATACACAATCAGGTATCGCCAATACATCTGTCAGTCTACACGGACAAACATGTTTGTGCCCGCTTTTGATGATTGACAATATGCAGTGGTGCTGACGTGATTTACAAGCGCGTTTCTTTCATCTGTTAGATGTTGCGCACACCTTAAAGTTAATCTGGCCGGATAGTCTTGCCATCTCTTCTGGGTATGCTGTGGGTGCGTTTCCGCTTGTGGAAGACTCCGGTGTAACAAACCACAGCTATAATTTCAGATCAGGGTGATTCCCAGTACAGCCTACAAAGGCCGTACATGTTGATCGCCTGGATCAGTTAGCATCGACTCCCCAGCGAAGATGTGACACGCAAAGCGCGCGGTTCTCATCCCCGATTCACCCCTTTTATACACACGCGCTCGCTTCCATCTGTCAACCATCAAGGTAATCATTGCTGAACATCTTTCACTCTCCGCTAAGTTACTTTGCATTCGAACTCGCCGTGCTCGTCATCACCCTGTATGGCTAAGCATCACATCCGGAATATCGCAAATAATTCGGCTATAAATAACCAAAGCACTCCGTATAAATTCATGGTAAGACGAGCAGCGTTTTCCTTGTAAAATGACTTAGACTCCGATATGCTCTATCGATAGGTCAAAGCGTTTTCACCATAGCATATCGGGTCATTTTGGATAGCCAGTGTTTTTTTTGCGATCGGTTTTTACAGATCAAGCCACTGGTAACGTGATCCAGAAGGCCTAACCCGCCCCTTCCATTTAGCCAGTTAACAGTCCACTGCTAGACTGATTTACCATCATTCTTCAGTGTGGAGCTGTCCATGCTATCGTTCAGTTGCTCGACCTAGCTTTTCCACACGTACTTCTCTGTGCAACTCTGTGGTAGTATTTGGTCTCACCAGTCTGCCTTTAACATTCCACTCAGTGCACAACTTTTGATCGTGGACCTTTGACACAGCCATGGGGAATACCTGATGAAGTTATTCTGATTCGAATGAAATGTTGACTGCCTGAACGAGCGGTGCTCAACAGAGGTTGCGCAGTCGATCAGTATGTAGATGCAGCAACAACCATAAACTCTGGTTGAGTGGATATTTAGCCGATACACATTTGAAGGTTCAAGGAGTTATGAGTACGAACCTTGAAGTTATGATGTCAGGTCCGAGTTAACTTGCCTGTGCTAACTGTCCTCGTTTATTTTTGTTCAGTGGCCTACTATCAGATAGCCGGTGACATGAATCACACAGTAATTCAACTCTCATTGCAATTGGATTCTAACGCCAGATGCGCCTGATTATTTACATTGTTTAATAGACCAGCAGGGACTGGGCGTGACATGCATGTGGCCTCTGTTCTTCAATCTTCGTATTGAAAAGCAAAGACACGTCGAGCTTTTCTCATTTCTGTTAGCTCAGCCAACAAAGTAGCAACGCAGTTACCTATGCTCCCAAAGTGGTACCAACTACAGACCGATGAGTAGTCACAACCGGTTCACTCATGCGCTTTCCTAATCTCTAACCCTGTAGTGTCCGTTTGATGCACGGTCCATGCTCTCATTTCAATGAGGAACGTTGATCCACGAAAGCCCTGTCAGCTTGGCTCTGATGCCAGTCGTTCCTCATTAGGTCACCGAATATGTTCCTTCGTACAAGATATTGTAGCTGATTCTTTTGTAAAGGGCGTTGCTCTTCTGGATTGGTTCACTTGGTTCGCCCACGTGACTTCTCGCCCTATTGACTGGGCTGTGACGTAGCGTCAACTTTCGGCTGCTTTATAGAGCGGAAACTGGACAATGGGTTTTCACCAACTTAGCTTATTTGTGTTCAGGTTCGGACGTGCAAAATAATTTCAATAATCACTTTATAACTAAAAGTGGTCCAAACAGACTCCGTTGCTCCCCGCGTGCTAACACTAACACTGTTTAGATTGCTCCACAGCCTTCTTTAGGTTAAACAATTTTTGTTTCAACAACTTTCCACATCGCAGCCAAATGCGTTAGAAATCGATAACAGTTTAGACGCGGCGATATTCCTAACCGAAGCGGACCCATTCTCGTCTGCTCCGTCTCAGTGTGTACTTTCGCCCACAATCCCCTGTGTTCGGTTGCTAGTTCTATGCCTTTGTAACGCCGTCCTTCGCACGATACAAGACAGGCCCACCTGATTCCGTACACACAAATGCGGCCGCTTCCATCTAAGAGGAATCTGAACAACTGATTGAAGGAAACCTCGTTGGTCTATAGCACTAGGCCAATGGGATGTTAGCTTGAAACTGTTCGTCATTCATTCTACGCGCGCATGTGTTTTCCGTATTAATCCAACGGAAATATTGAATGCTCATTGATTCTACGCTATAAGAGCACGTACAGACTCACGGGTGAATATACAACGCTTTTAAATAGATGATAGTCGCTAAAAAAGAAAGCATGTATGGATGAATCCGCTTATCATCAAGCGTGAGTGCTCTAATCAACAATGTAAGGGATCGAGGACGCTGTCTTTTTCTGGGCAAATTCGTACTGGTCCTGCCGTGAACTTTTATCCAACTATGGGCGATGTTCGGGTTATCGTGTCAGTCGAACTTCTAAGCTTCCATAAGCCAATCATTAACGGACCTTCGACAAACATCACCTAAACGTTCTGTACCGAGAAGTGGGTGCACATGTATGCAAGTGTAGTGGGGAAAGTGTGAGGGTCATCCGTCTCTCATTTCCGGTCCGCTCTGACGAACCCCTTTTTATCCAACTGCGTGAGTAATTACGCGTACCTTCCGGTATTCCGATCTGATTTTGACCCTACGAGACATCTGGCAATGCGTTTTGTTAGGGTAGACCTTATTAAGGAGCGTGAATTTTCTTCACTCGTTTTTCGGTCAAAGGTACACCGGTTTACGAATTGAACATGAAATCCCCACAATTATGTCACAACGTCGTTTAGAAGTTTGGAAAGCCTTCTAATACTGCTTGTTCCAGCTCCGTAGGACCTGTCTGCTGTGAAAGGGCGCCTGCCTGTGCCTAGATCTACATAGTGTGGTGACAGCCTGAATTAAGTCGAAGGTTTTTCTTTAAATACCAGTCATTAAACTGCTAATGGTCCTGTGGAGAGGGACTTTACGTTTTACTTTATCTTGGCTGGCATTTTTTCTGTGGCCACCGTAACATCCGTCCCATAAACTGGCGGGGGTGTATAGTCTGATTTTACATAAAATCTGTTCTCCACTGACTTTTTTCAGCATCCTAGTCACTGACACTGAAGGACGTGGCCACAAGCCGTAGTCAGCGGCGGCAGCGCTAACCTTGTTTTTATGACCGTTTTGTAACTGTTGTTATTCAGACTGCCAGAAATGTCAAATCCAAATACAACATTAAAAGCTGTCGATGTACATCTTGTATTACCTTATTCTTACCTTAATTTTTGTCAGTAATAATAATGATAATAGTCGGAATAACAGAAGACCCATGTAGCAGTCCTCAGTGTGCAGTCCGAGTACCTGTTTGATCGCAAGTCATTTCTTAAGAAACTAATGTCTCACGTGCACCTGTGTCTATTCTGTCAGTTCGTTCTAAAGTTTTTAGGAAATTCTATGCGCTGTCGTATCTTTTCATGTCTCTCTCGTCATACTCGTTTTCCCACTTTATGGATCATCCTGTCACTATGTTCCTCTATTGGATTATGGGTTTCACTGGCACCATGGCGGTCCTCGTCTCTCTTCTCCCGGAGTACTTTCACATACTTTTTCGTATTTTTGTATCCTTCTAATGCAGATTTACAAGTCGACCAAATGTAACGACGTCATCAATTCTGGTTATTGTCCGCGCGGTCCATTCTGTGCTTTTGCCCACTGTGACGCTGAGCTGACAACCGGACGAGATTTTCTGGCCAAACTGAAACATGAGCAGCAGCAGTTACTCGGAGCAGATCCGGTCTTTCTAACCGGCCCAATGAATCACAGTCATTCTCGTGCTTTCGGTGCAACCAGCGTGACTAACGTGACTCTTGCGGCTCTACCTCTGGCTCCACAACCACATGGTGGCAATTTCACCGTTCCGTTTCAAGTTCGAAATCCAGGTCAGCTGCTATCATTATTTTTAGACTGTCAGAGAAGTAGAGTTCTTCCTCAGTTCTTTGTCCGCTAACGCACTCTGACTTTTAAAATCACGGGTTGGTTATTTACGGTTTTTTATCCTCGATGCATGAAACGCATGTCGGTATCTTCCGCTTTGCTCGCATCTATTGAATTTTTTGCACGACTGGCACGACACTTCACAGTTCCAGCATTCCAAAAGCTCACAGATACAATTTATTGGCCAAATCTTAATAGAAGTGCACAACTTTGCATTCGTTATGTCACGTACTCGGTGTGCCAAATGGGGTTTGCCGTACTATGCGTTTTTGGTGGCGCTAGTCGGTCACGTGTCTCAAAGGTCTCGATTGTCCCGTTGAGTTGGCAAATGCCACTTGTATGGTGTCACTTATGTAACCACTTATATTGCCATCAGGAACACAAACTGATTGAGTAGTATGCCTCAGTTTTTGATGTGTTTGCTCTCAGATGATTAACAGAGTTTGAAAAATGCCAATTATAACATTGGCTTCCTCTCGTATTTCCAGGCATCGAAACCGCAAGACGCGTTAGCATATATTTTCTATAAGCAGTAACTTAGCGTCACAGTTAAATTTTTGTGTGCGGTCGCGGTCACTAATGGTCACTTCGATGACCTGTACCAATTATGAGTTTTCATAACGCGTTAAAATGTTGGACGAGTTTTCAGCGTCTGTCTGATGACTGTTCACTCGGATACAGTGCACAAAATACCTGAGGTCACTCGGTTTATATACAAACACAAAGCACAACGTTTGGTGTAAGTGATTTTACCGCGAATGAAACTCTGAACCAACATTAACGATGAAACTCTCAACACACTGAATGTCATTGACCTTGTAATTATTTCACATTCGTTTACTTACTTTTTTCATTATTTCTGGCTCGATTTTAATTATGTTAACACCCGTAGCAAGCAGAATGCTCCACTTTTTTTTACATATTCTCCCAGAAGGTTAACTGTGTAGATTGAAGCTTAACAAAACTAATGCTATCGGAAACAGTGATCGTGTGATATTTTCGCACACTACCTGTATATTGTTACACTCAATTCCCACCGACCTTCTTGGAGTTCGCCTTCTGCATGCGCTATTGATTAAACTACCCACTCCGGAACGTGCTCACCGATCCTTGCACCAAAAATCCCCTCAGTATAACTGTATCCGTAGCAACATACTTATTTGTTATACTCAGTGAGACGTAACTTCATTCGTCCATTCCTAACGGCCATAGGACTTCACGGCACTGTAGCTGGATCCGCTGTTCGCCGCAACTGTGATAACACCTATCCTAACCGAATGAGCCTACCAAGAGAAGTATAAAAAACGGTGTAAAGTAAGTTTGCTTAAAAGAGCTAGTAATGTTTTGGAAACATACATCATCGGTTACTGCACGTTGCCATTTCGGACAACGTTTTTAAATCGTAGTTTGTGTGTTCTCAAGCTCCCTGTTCCGATAAGCCACATACGACTACTTTGTTTTACCAAACGATCAGGAACTTAATGTTTCGTGACTACTTTGTGGCTTCACTACGTCAGCTGGCCTGCGGAGCACGTGACCGAGTGATCGAAGACTGTGCATTCGTACTATCTGATCAATGGATTGTGTATCCAAAATTTTCTGAACAACACGCTGGCAAAGTGCCACGACGCTCACGCGACCATCTCACTTGATGTGAACTAATTTTCAGAGACAACGATGGTTAAACGCACTTAGCCCGTCTCAAACCGGTCAACGTTTTCGAACCGCAGAGTAATATGGACAGCGCACAAGCATTGTATACTCTTCCTTTCAACGATAACCAGACGTCTTTTCTGTGTCACATGACGTGGACTGCCAGAGGGCATCACACACCTTTGTTATTCGTGGTGATATCTGATAGATATGGTTCGAATTTAAACGCTAAAATTGCCTTAAAATGTGTGTAACTATGCTCTGGCAAGTTCTTAAAATGTAGACTAAACAAAAATGTACATTCTTAGTGGCCATATGATCTGTGTAATATAAACAAACACTCAGTAACTGTATCGTTGATACGACAACTTCTCCAGAGTTTCTCCGGAGTCGAACACATCTACATGGGCATGTTTCAGTTCAGTTGTAAAGGAGCAGCTGTGTTGCTTCAGTTTTCTCCTATGTTAAACAGATGCGATCAGCTCTGGGTGAGCGGTCAGCATCGTCACTCGTAATAGGAGCACGTAATTTTTGCAACTTACTGCATTTGGAGGATTACTCCCGGGCAGGTTTGCTGAATCTCCAAATAAAATTTGTGATAAAAACTACACGTGACCACTCAATATTTCTTGACAAGACGTCGCCATGTTCATTGGCTAAAGTTGTAACGCGCCGGATGATCGCCAGTTTCCTTTTAGGTCAGTCATCTTAACGAGCCGATTGTGGTTCAGACTCAATCTGCATGCGCAAGGGAAACATGACGAACGTTAGTTCAGTGCTCTTGTAGTTGCTCACACGTGATGTATGCATCCGGCCGATGACTAGTAGACACATGAATCCAGTTTGCACACGGGGTGCACCCACACACTTTGGAACCACAGCGCACTGTGGCCGACTTTGATCTCTTCAATAAGCCTCTCCACCGAAACGCCATGCAGAACAATGAATGAGCATAGATGCTTCGGTTGCCACTGTCATCGGGCAAAATGGTTGGTCTTGATTTCGTTGGAATGTGGACGTATTTATTTTTATTAATCAGATCCCCTTCTCTCTTTTTCCTTCTTGGTGAGGGCTTGACTCTTTTCTTATGTTATCTATGATTATGGTGATGCTTAGTGAACCGACGTAACATCAAAACAGTGAATAACTTGGATGCGATGGAGGTTGAACCGATGTACCTTCGGTCATCATGTTGGTTTCGGGTTTTTTTTGTGGAACCGGGGACGCTGACCATCGCTCGTGAGGTAGTCTTCGGTTTCTCATATCGTCCGAAAGACTTCTACCATTTACCCATATCAACTCACCACTAGTTTTTAACTACGTTAGATCCGGAGCGACCGTCCATTTAAGTCCCCATCGTCCACGTGGTCCGCCTGTGATCAATGGGACTGTTCTCTAAGGTGTTAGATCTATTTGCCAAAGCGGCACGGCTGACTCGTGATAAATGAACCGCCTTATCATGTGTGGTCTCCTCAACAGCGGTTGGTTGGTCAACTTATCCTTAGAATTGAAAGATTGGCTTTCTAGTAACGGTAGACTTTGTGATGTCCATTTGGCCGGTCTTGTTAAGGTTAGTTGTAAACGCAATACTTCCAGAAATCTCTTAATTTTATCTGTTTATCCTGCAACTGGACTGCATTGTCGTCGGCGCCAATGATGCTTTTTACTCGGACCTGGCCACTCTCCTTCGGTCGAGATATGGTTCTGATATACTCATTCTGGTCGGGGATGTTAACAGCGAGGTCGGCCGCCCTCGTGAGGCCTAGTGACGTTTAGATGATAGGTTCTGGATCATCATCATCATCATAGACAGCAATACGTCAGTACTTCACACTAATGCTTAACTGCCATACAACCATGAAGAAACAGCAAACCTGTGATGCTCAGAATTAGGGACTTCGAATAGCCCTAGAAATCGTACTTGAATTGAAACCTCCCACGCAAGTAATAAGGCGAAGACCTGGTACTGGCAGCAGTAAGCAATTGTTATCCATGGATCGAGACACCGAATTTATTGATGTGCAACAGTATTATAGAAATCACAGTCTGTCATTGGTTGATCTCATTAGCACATGTAACGTCATAAACTGTATGTTAATTGGTGGAATACGGAACGAATGAATTGCTGAATAACGGAAGGCACAACACTAAGACCGTTCGTCCAATCCTGATGTTGTATCATTAACGCGAT
The DNA here is from genome assembly GCA_008508345.1 of Paragonimus westermani. Classification (NCBI taxonomy): domain Eukaryota; kingdom Metazoa; phylum Platyhelminthes; class Trematoda; order Plagiorchiida; family Troglotrematidae; genus Paragonimus; species Paragonimus westermani. The sequence continues at coordinate 129,610 of QNGE01000877.1, forward strand.
ATTTGGATTGGCCGTCTGTCAGATCTTCTGTTGTGTCGGGGTTTGGATAATCGGTGAATCGAGCTTTCCATCACAAAACCCTATATAGAAAGAGAGACGGAAAACGAAGGGTCGCGAAGGACCTAACTACTGAAAATGACTGCGTCCATATTCAAACATTCAGCATCAAGGTGCCTACACCTTGCAAACAAACAACCGAGCTGCAAGTGAGAGTAAGGCGTCATCAGCGAGACAGCTTCCTTACGGCTTNAGACATCGGTGGTCAAATACTTGAAGACAGCTCACGTCTTCTACCCTAAGCTGCCAGGGTAGAAGACGTGGTTCTGGATAGCATCACATCATTCGACTAATGGCGAGCGACTGTTGCAACTGTGCGCTGAGCATAACCTATTTTTATCCGGTACTAGTTTTAAGCATCGTGCACGTCATTGTTATGGTTGGTGTCTCCTATCTTCGAATCAGACTTGGTCTCAAATTAACCACGGGACTGCTAGTTATAGATAGTGGAGCTCCATTCAGAACCATTGTTCTTATTGGAGCACATGCTTAGATAAGATCATGCATTGGTACGTTGCTGTTTTGTTCTCACTTTTGTTAAGCAATGACCCCACCGACACTAACCGCTGGCTGTTAAGAAACTGGCCAGGCCGTCGGTAAGACATAAGTGCCAAACTAACCTAGAAAGCAGGCCAAGCAGTTTTTCCTCCAAATATCCTAATAGCTGCCGAATCCCAATCTCATAGGCCATTCATGACGCCGTTACTGTAACGTACGGTACGCGGTTCGTGGTTTAAACAAACATTGGGTCTCAGAGAAATCTCTGGAGTTAGATATCAGACGGAACATTCATGATAGCAGCTCCTATATCAATTTTAGGAGAGATCCATATTGCACTGAGGCGTAGACTGATCACCGGTCGTGAGGCTTGGCCAGTGGAGAGGATGGCGACCGCTTTTGCTTCAAGAAATAACGGCAGACTCTTCAAACCTATCCATACTACTAGCCCAGGGCGTCCGTCTGCCAGTGAAGTTATCAGTGAGGTGCACTCATTCTTAGTAATTCCGCAACAATTTGAAGACCAAGTTACCTGGCTCTTTCCTCCTTGTAATACCGTTGCGAACTTGCCATTGTAGAACCCTTGTCGGTGGATTTGGGATCACTCACTAGAACCGAGATCCGCAATCGTATTTCGTCGCTCAAAAACACTAAGGCTACTGGTCCAGATGAATTTTTCGCAGCAGCTTTCAGAGAGGATAGTGAAAAATTACTGGGGACTTTTACTCATTTGTTTCAAGCCGCTTGGTCTACGGAACACACCCCTCTGTTCCGAGGCAACTCGATAATAGTCCTCACAATCAAGTAAGACGTACCGGAGCTCTCTCGGAAACCATAGGGCAACTGGATTGACCACAGCCATTACTAGGGTTCTGGCGTGCACTATGCTTCGTTGACTGGCTCAAGCATGGGAACCAGACATTATTGAATAATAGGCATAGTCTTGCCCTGGACCAAGGCATATTGATCTAATATCCATCGATTGCTACAATCGTCATGACAACAGGCCACCAATTTGACTCAGTCAGCTCATTCCTGATACTGTTCCGCAACCGAAACCCAAAGTTACAGGCTTTCTGTGAAACGATGCTCATCCGAACTTACCAGTCGGCGTTATGTGCACAAAAGTTGTTGGGACAACCTGTCGGGCTGCCATGGTGTTAGGCACACGATGCTTGGTATGCCTGTTGGCGTGTCTAGTTCCTGTTTGTCCTTACCTGTGTGATGTATATAACTAGCATGTTTTACGTTTGCCACCGATTAGTGTAAATGAATTGTTAACATAACGCACCGTGTATCTTCCTTCTGTTCTGGTAGTTATGTAGATGTGAGCTCAACTGGATGACTGCGCTGAACTACTGAATTCTTGTCAGAGGTGCAGCGCGCAGCAGGCTCCGAATTCGAAGTACGTTCTTCATTGCGGCTCGTTGATCTGCCTGTTGGAGAATCCAGACTTAAGAGTTGCTGCTGCCTGCGAGTTTTTTCTACTTAACAAATCATCCGCCACTTGGTGAAGGGACTGCTTAGAATGTAACTGTCGATTTCTTGTCAGAACTTGGTTATAGATTACGGTTGTCAACGTCGCAAGAACGGTAACTCATGTTTTGTATGCAGCAGGCGAAGGTTGACTTGATGGACCCCATCGAGAGTCTTGGACTCAAAACTCTGACTGGTAAAGAATTTAGGATATAGGGCTTTGTTGGTTGTCACCCGGAGTGAGTAACTCAGGTATGTGACACGCTGTTTCGAGACGACTACACAAGACCTTGATATCTGCTTCCGATTACCACTGCACTGTTCAAACATACATTCAGGCTTTTGAGTAACGTCGACAACTTTTTTGGGCTATGCTCCATGGTACGCCAGTGGGCACAGCCAACCGCCGGGTGATTAGAACGCTCTCTTTGAAACTATCTTTTCAGTTCCTGTTGTTTCCTTTTCGGAGGACGGCCATGTCAGAGCCATGAAAATGATTCGCTGTACTCCCATCGGATCGTGCGTCTCTGCCTGAGCACTCCTCCGCACTCAACAGTGCAGTCGATGGCTTCCTTCGTTTGGCCAGTTTGAGGTTGTTCTCTGCAGACCTTGTCGCGTCCCCTCACTCGGTGCATCATGTCTAGTCTAAGGAGTGCTCACTGCCCCGCCACACTTGTGCGCTCACCGATCCTGAACCCCTACCTTACATGCGAGCGCATACTTGGATGGTCACCATCTCCACATTCATCCAGTTGGAATGTTTCAGCTTGATGTGATTTGATGCGGTCGAAGCACAAACAAGCATGACTTACTTGAACTCGGACCGGAACAATAGAAACACAGACGGACAGGACATGACACGATCACTGAATTGTAATGATCTTGTGCACCAATTCCAGCAATAAAAATCCAAAATATTGATCTAACGTTTTCATCGACTCTGAGATACTGATGCTCGTCAGTGGTTACTTCGGTCATCACGATTAAGATTTCCACTACATCCCCTGTTCAGCGTTTCCCACCCAGCCAACACACTACGCAAGCTTGACTACTATTTTGAAGTGACAGAACAGAATGAGGGTCATACACCTCATACCTGTGAATCCGCAGTCGTAACTGTAATGCCTGGTACCACCAAATGTATGCACCACGTCTAGACGGGCAACGTTCAGTTGACTGGGAAACGGCTGTATCGAGAATTACACTTTCTGTTTGGTCTTTGTCGTTGAAAGCGAATGCATGACACCTCACCCAATCGGTTTGCACGCAACACAAACGTATAGTTTGATCAAACTGCGCAATCTAAGAATACCGGTACGACCAGTTCTGTCAATGATCAGTTCTCTATATATTGCCGTCGATCTTATTTGTGATTTTGTCCCAACCAGTAGCATTCAGCTTCAACTTGTCCACAGATGTGCTAAAGTACTTAATAGTACTGTGCACACATCCTAGAAACTGTTACTTCAAAAGGAAGGTAAGCAGTTTGATGGCCCGCCGATGAGCAGTCCTCTCTGTTCTTTTTAGTCGACCTTTTCACGACTTCGACCGAATCGAAAATCAAAGGACTCAACTGACTGAGCTATTTTGTTTAAGCTGTGCATAGATGATATTCCTTCTATCATTGAATCTGGCCGATAGTCTCAGGTTTATAGGTATCCTTACCTAACTGCCGAATCTTGCAGTAACTTGTAAGTATGAACGTCACATGTTTATTTTGATTGGACTTTTTCTTTTCCCATCGGTGGGATAGCTCGAAACAGCATTGTGCTCATTGTGAGCTACATTACCCGGTCATTGTTTGGATCTCAGGCGTTTTCTCTCATATGGCATAAGCGCTTCATAGTCTACATTATTTCATCGTATATATGAACTTTCTACTGTCGGTACGTTAGACACGGAGCTGACTTTTTTGCGAAATTATCTCGATGTGACTAACACGTGGACAGTTTTTCCAGATGTCGTAACCATATCTCAGACATGCTACCACTAACTGGAGAGTCCACGTAGGTAGCTCAGAATCTTCAATGCCTTAAAGGTGTCCCATAACGTTGAGAAATTCTGTCTGATTGGACCGACTTGCCCACTGGTCATGTGACATGTGGATACTTAACTAATGTTCGTCTGTTTGCATACATTCATTCGTGTGTAACTGCGACGACAGTTGTTTTGGTCGTAGGTGCAGACGTCTTGATGCGGAGTTCATATAGTAATTTCATATTCAGCTACAGCGACAGTTATATTCTTGGACGAAAATGAACAGGGTGGTTTTCAGCTCGTGGCCTTTGAGGATCAGACATGCACATTGTTCATCAGGCGTAAACCAGACAAAGGTGACGTTTGTTGACTATCGATTTTTTGTCTAGTCGGTTACCATTTCAGTCTGCTCTTCACAACATCATCTGACTGAACAGATGGTGTACACGACTGAACAGCAGTGTTAACAAACCAGTTATTGTTAACTTTCCCGAACAAGTCAGTGTTTTCCTCTTCGTTTGCAACACTACCTGGGGGGATCCACTGTTGGTAAAAATAACTGCACCGATGCTTGGTTGCACGCTGTTAAGAAGCTTCTATGTGTGTCCTTCACTTATTTGCTGCTGCTGTCTTCCAGTGCGTTGCCCTTAAATGCGATAGTTTCTGCAATTCCGTAATCCTGAAAAACGTTCAGCCAACCTAATTCCAGCGAATTTCAGTGAGTTTGAGATCAGGCGGTCGAGTGAACTGAGCTAAGCAGCCAATTTTGTGCAGTATTGTGACGCTGTACTCATACTGTTACTCGACAACAACTTATGTTTAACGCTGTTTCATTGGTTTTCTATCCTTTGGCCCGACTTCCATCAATCTTGGTGAATCTCAGCGTCCATCAAGAGCACATACCGGTCTTCACGGTTGTCATAATGTTTAGTTGTCTTACTCTATGCATCGCGCGCATATTCGTCGTCTGCCATAGGTCATAATGTCGTCCACCTCGAATGGTAACATCTCCATTGAAAAGGAACTTCCACATTCTTCGGAGGATGTTTCTTCGTTTGATGGGGGATATATATATGTAGATGTGTTTGTTTCCTGGTGCTTCCGCTAAAGCTTTCCAGCTGATCTATCGCTAGTGTCTTAGACACTTGCCGGCTAACTAGGTCAAATCTGATATGGGCATCCACAACACAGTGAACACGCTGACTTCTCTTGTTGGGTTGTTATAACTAAACGGATATTCAGTTCTATCCAGCACTTTCTGTTACGACACGGACGCCTGTTTTGAAATGGGACTTATTCTTTTTTAAACTATGTGATGATGAACAGTCGATCTAGGTCCAGTTACTTGATAGTCACGCCCATCTTTTCTTTCTGTACGGATTATGTTTGGCGTGGTTCAGTCCAAACAGAGTGAACAAGCACGCCCTGGAGACACAACATTGTGATTCCTCCGCCTGCCCTTACAGTACTTTCACGATTCCTCCACACAGCGAGAGCCTTGAGGCTCGCTACATATTTTTAAGCACACACAGTGGCTTGCTGAAAAAGCTCCTACTATCAGTCATTTGGTCGAAATCAAGTAAAGTTGGATGATTGAGCGCATGAAAATAGCAGTCTCGTAAGGCCTCGTGAGCACGCTGTTAATTTGGTTCATGTTTCTCAGTATTTGAGAAAACGTTGAGTCTTGTTAATATTGATGGGAGCGTTCGGAAGTGTCTGCTAGGGCCGTATTACCACCCACTTCAGTTCCCCCATGATCGCACTCTCGTGGTTTGTCGCAATGTACAATGTACTGGCGCCCGTAACTGATTTTTAAATTGCTATGAAATTATTTGCACCACATTTCCTCGTTGTTATCAACATAAATATGAACCTAAGTGTAGTGGTTGCACTTCGGAATATGAGTACACTCAGGACGCGCAATTTGGACGAGGTTGTGCAAACCGAGAAAGTGACAGCAGTGAGATTACAGTATATTCGCTGAGCGTATTTTTTGTGGGATAGGTCAGTGTCGTAGGTAGAAAGTGCATTTCCTCGTACCACAGTGTTGTCGACCATGAATTTAGTTCATTCTCTGATTGGAACGCGTGATCAAATACGCAGATATAATATACAACATCGTGGTTAGTCAGCTACGTCAGCGATCCTCTTAGGTCGCTTCACAGTTCTCCCACGTTCTGATCTGAACTACACTGACGTTCGGCAAGTCACCACACTGCTGGGCAGTGTATATGTATGCGGTCAGTACCTGTTGTGTACACCGTCGACGTGATTGATATCGACGCTTAGTTATCACACTTACGTATGTCTTAGCTGCATGGCGTACACTTTGCCGTCGTTATACACTGGCATTATTTGGAAGGCGTTTCACTACTTGATTTCGTGCAATGATCCTATACATCCAACACCACTGTGCTCGGTGACCGATAAACGTTTGTTAGAAGCTGCATGACGTTGTTATTTGAGTTTGTCAATTACCTGATCCGCCTTAACACTGACAGCGTTGAATCAGAGCCACGTTCTTGCCGAACACAAGGCGACCGTGTAATTCTCTCCCTTCCGTTCTTTTGAGCTTAGTGCAGTTTTCTTAGTCCTTATTGAAGTCACGCCTACTACTTTACGATAAAATCTGTATTTGTTGCTAAAAGTCGTTACTATTGATTTGATACTAAGGAGTATACTGCTGAGTTGGCTGTGTAAATGTTTGGTGCGCGTGGATGCACACGTACTAGGCGCAACTCTGAAGACGTGTCCTCAAAGCATTGAAGCTGTTCCTTGTCTTAAGCGACTGGCAACGCTTCTTGTACGCCTTCATTAGCATTGTGCCCTGAAACCTTCATGCTCTGGTTATAGCGTATGAAGCCCTCATCAGTCAGTCCAACTTGGGCCATGTCGTAC
>QNGE01000877.1:136520-146630 GCA_008508345.1 Paragonimus westermani
CTTTTTTGTCCTTCGTAGTACTCTTTCCTTTTAGGATATTCCACGTCACTGTTGAGGTGAGCGGCGGCCCGAGCCACAGTACCTTTTGGTCAGGCTCATGGCTGTTTTTGATGATGATGATGATAACCTCTAATCTCGGTCAGTCTGTGATTCATTCTGATGGTCTTCATGGTCTGACGATGTTTGTGTTTCGAACTTCAATTTTCAGTCATTTTTTACGGTCTTGATAACTGTCACCTGTTTCCTTGTACGACCTCCTGAATGTGATTGCCGGTGCGGTCTCTTATCATCGATTGAATGCGAACATTACAAGCCATTCTAATTCGCTGTAAGAGTTCCGTCGCTATGTCAAACGTTCTGACTGCGCACCGATCGATGCTGGCGGTTGTGAGCCCACATTGGAAATAGTGAATCATCATCCTGCGTTTCCCAGCTTGTCTGCTTCTCATGTCTAGCGGTTTACCGCAATTCCTGTTTTCGTTGTTTGTCTTCAAGTCAGAGGTGTGTTTCTCATCTCTGTCAGTCGTCATGGTGACCGACGCTTTTGGTCCTCGTTTGTTTTTGAGTTTCGCAGGTATGCAGACGTGAATGTGATTATTGTGATTTTGATGTTAACAAATGTGATTTTGTATCCAATCAATAGCTCCCTCCGACTTGTGTAAACGCAACTCAAACCAAATGCCTGCCGCGTTGTTACCCAACTTGATGTCCCCAATTGGCTCGATAAGCGGCAGTCCGCCTGTGATGAGCAACCTCAGCGGTGCTCGTGGCAGGCGCGTGGGGCGTTGTGCTTCGCCTCACCAGAACGTCGGCTTGTGGCAACCGGTGACCGCGGCAGTGGCGGGCGATCGTTCCACGAGTTTACAACCCCAAGTTGCCTACACAGGTAGTTTTCCAACCGCATGCACCACGGTTACCAATTCGGATCAGATTCCTGCATCTGCTCTTCTGTCTGCTAATGGTCTGGTCGCCCAGCATCCTTTGTCGTTTTATCACTATCGACAACCCGGTAATAGTAAGTGCTTTATGTGTAATCTTATCCTCACTAGTCATTTGTTTAGTCTTCGTTTTGCAGAGTTCGCTAGACACACGTGGTCGTTTTTCAGAATTTGTTTTTATACTTTGTGTTTGCTTATAAACGGTCGACCTATTCAAACAGTTACAACATGGAAGTGCGGCTGGTTCTTTGCGGTACTTGTTCAACTTAATTGCCGTCTGTAGGTATCGAAGATAATTCACAAACGTGTTATCAGATAATATTATTGCAATGTATATGCGTGGCACTTCAACAACGGTGCGACCAATTAAACCAATCATAACAGTTTGTTAATTGTTAGCAAATGGGTGTGACCAGCGATACGTGAACCAGACAGGCAAGCGGCCGCGCGTACGCTTAAGTTGTCACGAACTAATTGACCCTGTGACGAGGCAGCCTTGTATCATAACTCTGAACGGCAGAAAAAACAGCTGATTGTGCATCATTCAACCTTCCTCTATCTTCTTGGTGTACTGTGGTTAACGGTGCACATGTTCGGATTAGCCCATCAATGATAGAGGCCAAGGAATATACGCGCACCTAGACTGTCATAAGTGGCTTGCGCTGCACCACGTGCGTTTCGATCCACACATTTTTTTATCCAGTGTAATCCCCATTGAATAAGTTCGTGAAGCGTGTGCGTGAAAGCTTTTTTGGTATACTCGTGTAGGCTGGTTAAGTGATGGTTGACCACCAATAAGGCTGCTTCGACCTAGTTATATCTCATCAACACATCGGTGGAACTGAGCACACTACCCGTATGCGAATGTCACCCTCGCCGTCGTGATGCTTGCCTGCGAAGCTGTGGGATCACTGTCACTAGCTGTTGCACTTCGTTTTTTCGCGCTGAGGTTGGTTAGCCGTTTCATGTCTGGTTCGCAACTGGCAAACATTCACCCCCATCTCTGAGCTTGGAGATTGGCTTTTGCAATCAGTCGCTCCCAGTGGTTACCAGCGTAGTAGCGCTTAATAACTACTCTCAGTACCACATATATAGTAACCGAACCTGGTTGTGTATATCAGTACTAATCTAAATACTTGTCCGCTAGACCAAGGGATCGTTTTCTCCAGATTTGCTGAAGTTGTATGATCGATTTCAAGGGTGCTCCAGTTGAGAAAAGTGATGGGCAGTTATCTGTTTCGAGTTATAAGTAATTACGTACTCTGCACGTACAATGCGTTATACAGTCAACGCATCTTTTAGCTGCATCTTTCATATTGTCAAATTGAGAACGAACAATTCTTGTAACAGACGAACAAATCCTTTTAAAGGGCAGTTAATTGACTTCTGTCTGAATAACCTTGACAGAGAATGTATTATGCACCCACATAGGGAAAGTGACCGTGACGTGACGATTCGATTCTCTCGCCCGGGTTACCATGACCTCCTCAGGGAGAAGCGCACCAGCTTTCTTATTCCTGCATTTTGATTTATTTCTCAATGTGTGTCTCGTCAAGATGGACGGCGTCTCTGAGTCACAGTACCCGTGACTACAGTTCAGAGTTCGGGTAAATCATCACCCAGCCACTCTGGAAGCAACCAGACCACTTTGTGAGCGATGTAATTGTGACCATTGCGACCATTCCCCATGTAGTTGGCAATACACTTTACAGTTGCTGTGTACTTGTAATGCTACGAAGTGGTGGCCTGACTGGTTTGTCAGCAAGCTACGTTGCCGCTTTTTGTCCGATGTTGTTGCACATGGAAGACTCTTCAGAAGTTTGGAAGCGCTGTCATGCTCTGCTTGGTAATACCAAAAGACATTGCACTGATGATTGGAAAGGGAAAACGAATGTCACTGTTAGCTTCCCGTGCAACCAAAAATACGTTGGTGCTCACGCCACCATCTTTATGGAATGTTTGCATAAGAATTATGCGGTGGCAACTGTATAAAGCCTTTCACTGAGGTGTAAGTATGTGTATATGACAACTCCGTTTAACCAGCGGTAGTTACGAATTCGTTCACGGTGGTTTGAACCCCATGTTTGCTGAAGTCATCTATGTCATTACGGTTGTCACAATGGTAAAAAAATTCCATCCGGACGGTCCTGGGACGTGACAGTAGTTTAGGCGTGATTTTCAGGAAGTAGAAGTATGCTCCAGCTGACTTTAACGGTACACGCCCGTCAATCATAAAGGGTACATTTTTCAGCCTCTGGATCAAGTAAAGCTGCCTATTTTGTATGCTACTCATGAAAGTTGAACACTTTCTGTTCCCAGACGTTTTTCAACTTCTAGGAAATCAACTTTCCCGTTCATTCGTTGGGTATCGGTGGTGTGACCATTTCTTTGAGAGTTTAAAAATTCAGACCGACTGGTTTGCATTCCATAGTTTAGTTCTGTAGGACTTGCTGGCTCGTCGAGTTTCAAAGGACCATAAATTTTGTTCATTCTCTGATTGGAACGCGTGATCAAATACGCAGATATAATATACAACATCGTGGTTAGTCAGCTACGTCAGCGATCCTCTTAGGTCGCTTCACAGTTCTCCCACGTTCTGATCTGAACTACACTGACGTTCGGCAAGTCACCACACTGCTGGGCAGTGTATATGTATGCGGTCAGTACCTGTTGTGTACACCGTCGACGTGATTGATATCGACGCTTAGTTATCACACTTACGTATGTCTTAGCTGCATGGCGTACACTTTGCCGTCGTTATACACTGGCATTATTTGGAAGGCGTTTCACTACTTGATTTCGTGCAATGATCCTATACATCCAACACCACTGTGCTCGGTGACCGATAAACGTTTGTTAGAAGCTGCATGACGTTGTTATTTGAGTTTGTCAATTACCTGATCCGCCTTAACACTGACAGCGTTGAATCAGAGCCACGTTCTTGCCGAACACAAGGCGACCGTGTAATTCTCTCCCTTCCGTTCTTTTGAGCTTAGTGCAGTTTTCTTAGTCCTTATTGAAGTCACGCCTACTACTTTACGATAAAATCTGTATTTGTTGCTAAAAGTCGTTACTATTGATTTGATACTAAGGAGTATACTGCTGAGTTGGCTGTGTAAATGTTTGGTGCGCGTGGATGCACACGTACTAGGCGCAACTCTGAAGACGTGTCCTCAAAGCATTGAAGCTGTTCCTTGTCTTAAGCGACTGGCAACGCTTCTTGTACGCCTTCATTAGCATTGTGCCCTGAAACCTTCATGCTCTGGTTATAGCGTATGAAGCCCTCATCAGTCAGTCCAACTTGGGCCATGTCGTACCTCAGGTTGAGGATATGAATGCGCTACCAGTTGTGATCCCAGCACATTCTGCTGAACACTTTCACCAGTCTGTTGTTCATTATCACGGTATCTTTTTTTGTTGTGCATTCACACACTGCCCTTGTTTTGGGTAACGTATGATGAATGTGGCCTACTCACAGCATCACAATTCACCTTCAGACAAAGCTATATTGACTGCCTTCTCGTGGTCATGATATGTCTGGGGTCGATTTTTTGGACTGTAACGGTGTTGGAGAGTCGTAGATTACTTATAGGGGAGATGTGTTCACTCTTCGTCTCTGATGTCGTCTGCTTCATTGTGGTGGTAATAGACTGGGGCTGTAGACATCTTACGTAAAAGCACATGATCGGGAGTTCTCAGAAACACCACCTCTTTTTCTAGAAGATACGGGTAACGTCGTGCAAACATCTTCATGGGTTGTCAGACTTAAGTAGATGACGGAGATGTTGAACTGTCGCCTCTCCTTCTTAGTATTGCAGGTGTTGGGCGCACTAGACTATTAGCTACCATCTGATGGTTACGTGAATCAGCACATTGGTCCCCAGCTCCCAATAGGTGTACCGTCGCGTGACGCCGTGGCTCAAATTTCCAAGTCGGAACGCTTTTAATGGGTTCTGTCACATCAGCCCACTTCGTCGGGTCGGATAACTGGAGCTTACACTCTGTCTGTTCAGTCAGTGCTCTTCTTATTTTCTCCGGCATCACAATTGCGCACTTTTTATCTGGCCCACTGTTCTCATTGTGCTTACACGATGCACGAACATCCTAGGCACGATTGTGATATTTGGTGTTTCAGACGTGTAATCTGTATACTGGTTTCCTTAGACTGATTCAACTACACTACATATGGCAATATTTGTGTGGGTGTCATTTCGATCGATCATGTTTGACCTGGATCTGGACATTAGGTTACAACTGGCATATGAACAACCGTTTTTTAAAGCTTTTCACATACCATCGACTACGTATGCTGTTTGGTTTCCGTTATATGTGCAGTATTTTTCTGCACGTACACTTTGATTTTCTTTCGATTTAGTGACCAACTCATTACTGTCCAAAAAGGGCCGTCATCGGAGCGGCGGCTCACTTTCCTCGGAGGTTAGCGTCACAGCTGCAGCAACTCGCGAGTTGGCGTACCCGGTAGGTCATGTGAGCACTTCGGCGGCCGTCGCCTACACTTCCACATATCCAGGACGATGTGGGAGTTATGTTGCTCCAAACACGCTGGAGGCCGTTCGCGTTGGTTCCGCATTGACTAGCCATTCGTCGTCAACTTTCGTTCCGGCCACGCAACAGGCATTTCGTAACGCTTCAGCCGCACAGTCTCAACAACCTAATACCTCCCAGTTCGGTCCAGTCGGGCACTTTCCAAGTAGCCAGTCTGAACGACATTCAAGTCAGACACTCAAACACCACCACAGTCCAAGCCATCTCAAGTCCATTAGTGACGTGGAGGGCCTCAGCTTCACTCGTCCTGATCCCATGCATAGTGGTGCACTTCCAGTGATTCGGGGTGCGTCTACCTTAGTGGTTACTGTTACGTCTATATGTCTACTTCTTGTGATTTTGTGATGCAACAGTTGATCGTACTATGGCGATGATATAACGGAACTGGACTTTGATACTGTGTAACAGTGTACGCATCTCGATGACCTATTGGATTATACTGGACGGTATGACGATCACATGGGCAGCCATTCATACCAGGCAAGTCAGTAAGCAGGAGTCAGACTAGCCACAATCTCCTGGTCCTCCAAGTTGGGGGTTAGAAGAAGGTTGGCATCTTTTTCAGAAAGAGTACCGGTTCTGGTACATTGCCACTTACCCCAATGCCTTGTGGTAAGGGCGTATGAACCCAAGGTTTCAGTTAAGAACCCTAATCGTTCTCCTGTTTAGGTCTGGGCGTCCTGGTATAATCTCGGTCCACATAATCCTATGAATACCCACAACACCAGTTTTTATATGATATACCGGCCATCTCAGTATGAACCTGGTCGCCCTATCTACTGCATACAGCAGGATAGATGGGCGGGAAAATGTCACTACTGACCTCTTCTTCACTCTCCTATGAGATTCAGGTCTCAAGCCCCTCGCGATCTCGATTTCTGGTGATTATTCTGTTGGCACAGTGGCGTGAATGTTGTCGTTTGGCCGAGTTGTTTGTGAGGTAGGTGCGCTCAATGATACCGGACAGTAGAGACCGTAATGATGATGAAACTCATAGTTCGGCAATTTGTTTGTCAATTATAGGTACCTTGGTGTTGTATATTTGAATACATACGTAGTTATGCCCCCTCCTGCTTTTTTTTCCATCTTGGCCAGGGCTTGTTTTCTATTCATGGTTGTATAACAGTTAAAACTCTGATCTTTTGTCGCTTGTGATACAGCGACGAGGACAATGTAATCAGTTGCGGAGTCCCAACAAATACCAGTATGTGATACCTCATTAGGTTGACCACTTTGGTTTATCCTGTTAGAGTAAGGTGTTCGTATTTCAACAGCCTTGCTGAAAATCACGAATTCGAGGCATGTTTATCTCGGATGTTCCTCTTTGAGCTCAGGTGACTTCATGTGTCTGTGATTCAACATTATGGATTTGCTCAACTTCCAATATTTCAGCAAACTGAATCCATTGGTTTTCACCTGCACATAAGCATTTGCTCCTTATCCCCTTCAAAATATACCGTTTTGCCACCGTCACTGGCAGTCGGAAACAGCTGATGATGAATGCCTCCCCGCGTTTCCTTAGTTGGTGATGTGACTAAGAAATCGTAACATCGCCTTCTTCATTTAGGTAGACTTGTTTCAAAGAGACTTCGGATGGTGGCCTTTCGAACTTGACATATGTGCACAGCTCACTTTTAACAAGATATCAGCGAGGATAGCAAGGGCACGAGTCGCCTTTGCCAACGCGCTTCATTTGTAGCATCGGAAAGACGTTCGGCTATCACTGGAAGGAGAGGTACACACTACTTGTGTACGTTTTGTTTTGCTCTAGGGTTCGGATACATGGCCTATTCGCAGCGAAGATATAAGCAGACCTGCTGTGTTTGAACATCATTACTTCCGTCAATTAGCCCACATCAAGTGGATTAATCACATGAGCCCTAGTCACGTTGCACAACCTGTGATGGTTTGATCACGCACTTCGTGTGCCAGCTGATCGTTTACCGTACCAGGCATTGTATACTCAGATCACCACGTGATAGTCGAACAACAACGTGGGTACGGAACAGAAAGACCCTGATTGTTCCATTGAATAAAGTGGGTAGGTGTCGCCTGCTTGATTGGGGTTCTCATGATCACTCAAATCGCTGGGTGGAAACGCCATCTGAGATGGTAGTGTGCCGTAGTCCACGGCGTCCCTGCATTTATGTTACTTCTAGTTTTTTCGCATACTATTCCTTTCCTGTTTTTCAGCCTTTTCGGCAACGTTTTTTCTGAGATATCGGCGGTTTACGGCTCAGTATCTTCGGTAAGGCGCATGGCCGTTGTGATGATATTGATGTTGATGGTAGTTCTTGCCGTTGCTTGTAGGTTACTGCAAATTTGGTTTGCTGGATAGTTCATGCCCTTGTCCATCTCGCTACTAGGCGATCACTGTCACTATTGTGACTTTAAACCATACTTCATCATACTTGGTGTACATTAAAGTGAGGGGTATCGCCAGCTGGGTAATCTATCTGTCACTCTGGCCGACCGTGATATGGCTTACTTCCTAGTGGATGGGTTCGTCTCGTCAGTTGAAAGTGACATGCATTTTTTCTGTTCATATATTGCTCTTTCTGCCCTCAAATCCAATATCCGTGTTTAAAAGGTGCGTTTTCGGAGGTGGACAGATTTGCTCGCAGTTTCCACCGTGTTGGTGAACTGTAAAATTTGACGGGGGCTGAATTTTCGTGTACTCCTAGAATAGTGCAGATTGTTAAGTCCATTGGAATCCTTTAAAAAATCAGTGCGGAGTGGATTCCTTATAAAGTGGGCCTGAATCAGGTCCACTCCCTGACTTTACGTCTCTGGGTCGCTGAGGATTGTTGATACCAAAGCTGAGTAGAATTTGTTTTTGTTTGATCTTCTTGCTGTGCATCGGTTTACTGCTGTAAGACTTTCTACGTTACGCGTAGTCAGTAGTTGGATGATTGGTTTGTAGTCATGCACTGTGGGTGATTCTCAGTAAATCGTGTTCGTCAGCATTGACTCTTTCTCATCTGAAGCTCTCTTGTCTGTGGGCTCATCTATTTGAGAACCGTTATCAAGATGTTCGACTTGCTGAGCAGTCAACTTCTCCACTGCTTACGATCTGAAGATATACGTTAGAGGCTTACGCGGATACGACAATTAGTGGTGCTGTTAGGATGCAGTGGGATTTCAAATAACAACCGGTTTTCTGTTAACAATCAGTGTGTAGCCTCCGATTGTGTTATGGAAGTATAATTACCCCTTTGTCCCATTTGGGGCACGTGCCCTCGGAAAGCAGTCTGGATAGTGCTGAAAGCCGCTATCGGCAATCCTGATCGATCCGGCTTGGAATCTTAGGTTGAACTGGACTCTTCGGAAATTCTTCTGTTCAACTTATCTTGTGTGATGCTGTGCCTCTATCAGCATACGCTTTTGGTCCAATTATGGACTGTATGGTTTCCATGGGACATGTGAACTGTATGTGAGGTACCATGCTCTTGCTTGGCTTTGTTGCTTTATTGTTGACTCCTGCTGACTTAGTACTTATACATTCAGAAGGAATAAAGTGGTTTATTACTGCTCTGGAAGTCCCGGTAACCGCCGCCCATGTAATCGTTAATAAACATCAGCAATTCTTCCGGCCACCATTCGATGGTGAAACGTGTCCGTGAACTGAGTGCAAGTACTCGGCCCCAACTCTTGCAACTTAGAACCCCCCAACAAGAAAGGAAAAAGACGGCCTTCAAACGAGCTTTATTTGCTGCTCAGCCCGAAGGTAAAACAGTGGCTCAAAACGGCCGTATTTATAGGTTTTCGGTAGCCCTGGTCCTAGGACACTGAACAGGCCAATCAGAAGCAAGCGCGCGAACTCGAATCTTCCAGTATAACGGCGGGCATTCAAGTTGTCAAAATAGAAGCATCTATTTCCCTTGGGAAATATTGCGAGTTTTTTGGGAAAAAGTGCTTTTCCCAACAAGTTTGGACCATTGGTGTGTTGGTATGATTATAAAACGTTTGCAACTTAACTTGCAAAGCTGCATGAGCACCAAAACTTGTGACCCAGTTGCCAACTCCATTATCACTTCGTGTATTTGGCGAGTAACTATCACCCGGAAATATCTAACGAGAGACCATTGGGGATATAGGGTGCTGCAGGCAATTAACTACAAACATTTGCGCTCTGATCAAGTAAAGTTAACCGTCTGTCTCTCTCTAGCTGATACATGAACTAAATCACCATCACCTTATAGTATACGAACTTCCGTACTCTCCCTGAGCCGTTCACCTTAAGCTATCTGCACATGACTATTCCGGTCAATTAACTTAGATAAACTGTCAACCGTTTAGTTTTGGCCTTTCTACTTGCCGAGCATGCAGGAAATTCGTTGACCCAGGCAAACTATTACACATCATGCACATATAGTAGAGTACGAAACGCTGACTGGGTAGGTCGCAGGCATTCATCAGGCGCGGTTACCGAGACCTCTACTACAAAACAACTTGTTTAATTAACATTTCTAATGGAATTCCATGGCAGTAGGAAAAATCTCAACGAGGGCAAAACGTTTCATCCAGTACCCGTATGGGTGAAGCACTGCAAGCCGGTCTGTTTATATATATATATATATATATATATATATATATATATATATAT
>QNGE01000877.1:156189-176989 GCA_008508345.1 Paragonimus westermani
GTCAAGGTCTAGTTAACGTCCAGAAACAGGGGAGGTTGAATGCAGAGGGGTAAAAATTTAGGGGGATGGGTTTGGGTCGGATTTTCACAGGATGTTAGTTCCAAAAGTCGATACAAATGTTTTAGAAGGTAATTGTGTATTATGTGAAATTTTGAGAATTTCATCTGAACTAGTGATCACCCAGACATCGTCGCAACCTCATCCTTCTCGGACTCTCGTAGTGGTCTGTGGGGCCTCTCAATCAACTGGAGTATTACAATTAAGAACCACCTGTAACTGTATATGAATTTTGAACACATTTCACGCAACTGATTGGCGCGCCAACGGTCCAGGTTATATGACGCGATAGGAAACGGATTGGGAGAAATTTGAGAAAATTAAGAAGGAGTTAAATGAGAAAAACTGAATGAATGCTATCTATCCGTCCAACAGTTTGATTTGATTTTTTTCTGGACTCTAAGAAACGGGGTACGCATAGGTCGCAGCACTCAACGTGGCTGACTGGTAACGACACGGAATCCAATCATGGCTATCTCAAATGAGCACGTCAACAAAAGTCAATTTGCGTATGACCTAATATGCCACAGAATCATAAGTAACTCTTAGTGTTAACGCTGTATGTTTCCATGTAGCTTTAAGGAACGCCATGTAGATTTTATTTTTTGCATTCTCAATCCTCCTATATTTCACCTTCATGTCATTCACGGCTTTATGTCATCTCTAAACTTATTTCAATCCTTGTATGCTTCCGAGAGATGCGGAGAGTCGTAACTTGATCCACATACCCAACCAACCTGTTTCATCAGACTGTCTACATAGTTCCAAGGATATCTGTCCACTTGTCTTACCCGGTATGCAAGCCATGTTTCAACGGCGCGAGTAGATAAGCACCGATGGTTACCTTGATCCGGCTCCACGCAAAAGTAACATTTTATCTCTGTATGCTATGTACACCTACTCCTTCATTGACTGATGCCCCACCCACCCTGTAGGTGATGTAGATACCTGAGGGTCAGTTGAGTTTGACCCTACCACAAAGAAATATCAAAACGTCTAAATAAATTTAGTTCACATGCTTCTGATTAGGGCTACATAAATTTTGTTGCAAACCGAACTGACGTCGCTAACTTACATTGTGGTTTGAGAGTGTGGTTTTTATTCAACTATCCGCTATGCGCGTCCACATTCTCCGTACGGGATATGTCAGTCCTCAGCTAGGATTGGTTGTAACAACGGAGAACTAAGTAGTCTGAGATGTGTCACGAAATGTCAAATCATTTGACCAGGTTGGATTTGAAAGGACAAGTAAAGCATTACCCGGCAAACGGAAAGCTACACATGTGAGAATTAAGGCACTGCGCATCACTCTCCGTGGAGATTGGCATTGTGAAACATATACTTCAGTCAAGTCCATTCCGCTGTCCGATTCAGGGAACTGTAGGGTCTGTGTCCACACGGCGGCCCTCGCCTCCGTCTAGTATTCCGTCATTGTAATCGTGAGCAGCCCAAAATCCTAGTATATTCCCCATACCCCTATCATATCGCACAGGCTCTCTTGTGGTCAGGATAATGGGATGATCTGTAACTTGGTGAATAGCGTACTGATTCTTCGGTGTGTAGTCCACGAGGAACTGGGGGTTGTCGTATGGACCTCTTTACATTCCCGATCTACACGTTCATGACAACATCATTGCGTCAGTGTTCTGGATGATCATGATTGGGCTGCGCAGTTTGTCAACATTGAAAAAGGCGGGGTCGAATTTCACATCATGTTCTATGATGACACGATTTCTTATATATACGTAATCACATTTATCCAGCACTCATGCAGTGTTCCTTCTGTACCACTATTCCTTACCTCGTCAATCGATTTTTGCTCATTGTTTGTTTTAGTTTCACTGTAAGACCATGGCACCTCCAAGCAGAAATCAGAACATTATTTGCGTTCATTCTGACTTGTGTCTCGCACTGAGGAGACATATTTTGTTCAGCTACGCCAACCGCGACCCTCGGTACTCCAGTGCCCCTGCGGAGCACTTTTGGTTTTTAATCTCTCCATCTTTAAAGATCCCCATTAAGGCTTTTGTAGTATCTCTGGTGATTGAGTTGTTTGCTAATGTTCTTAAAGAATTACATCGGTTATTCTCATTGGTTTGTGGGGAATTTTCTGGACTTGACAGCTACCTTGTCCTGAACCTCTTTGTTGCTGACTTTTAGTTTTTCTTCGAATGAAGTCGAAGTCACTTGTTCTGTTAAACGTTCACTGTGTCTCTGCCCGCACTATCAAAGGAGGATGAGTACACTCCTGCTTGTTAGACTAGTAGGTTGCGATTTGGTGATCTACATTCTCTTGGCTGTCCAGGTCAGGTATCAGAATAAGGTTTGCCTAATCCGGACAGACGGTTTCCGTTCAAGCCCACTGTGACCAAAATGATGTTTTCCGGTAGGAGCTCTTGCGACTGTTAGCTCATAAGTTGCTTATAATTAAAAGGTTGATAACGCCAGTAAGAATACATACATGACACGCAAATAGAAACGTACGGAATACACGTGAATAACAAAATTTTACAAATGATCAAATTAGGTAATTGACCTGAATGCACACATGACAGGTTCAATGAGTTACTCGAAGAACGTGGGCGGACAGCTGTATTGATTGTATGACGATGCACCCAGCCGAGTTGATCCTGATACATACTGCTTTCATACACACGGCGTATCGTTGTTCGACTTCCCGTCCTTCATCTAATTTGGCTTAGCCTCTGGCAACTCACTCAGCTCGGTCCAGGTTTGTCAATCCTCACTTGGTGGAGAAAATTAACAAACCTTGAAGGTGGTAGGTTTACAGGAATCTGAAGTACAGCCTGGTTGTTGAACTGTCGTTAAGTCTCTTGAAGAGATCGACGGGGCGTTTATTCTCAATGCCTCAGAAAGGTTGCTTTTAATTGAACCGTTCAGGAGGTGCTTTACCTGAGCTCTTTTTTCCATCATTTTACCTTCATGTACTTCTAGCGTTCAACTGTGACTTGTCAGCTGAGAAATCATCTACCTAAACCCGAGGTGTGCGATTGTTCAACAAGTCTCAGGTGCTTCAAAGGTGCCCTCTCGGTCCACTCGTTTCCAATTAAGAGTGCAATTGCTTTTTTTCAGGAAACGAATGTAGGGCGCCTACGAAAACTGCAGTTGAGTTAGCCTTACTCCTGATTTATTCAAGGTTTGGGTATCCGACATGAACAGCCTATTGACTGCAATCCAATATGCGGCATTGGAATGTATAGGTCACATTTTTATTATCTGTCTGGGCTGATCGTTCTCAAACGCGCAAATGTGAGATACTGTTCCTCTTTCTCTAGGGTCTTCTGGTACGTGCTTTGCAAGTACGAAGGCAAACTACTGCTTCGATCTTGTGATGTTGAAGGCAGTCTCAGGTTTGACACTAGGGTTCTGGAAGTTATTTGTGTGGTGGTTTATCTAGGAGGTTGTTTACTTGATGACTCAATTGAGAGTGAAAATTTTGTTTGTAGGGATATAACAGTCCTCTAAATTTAGACATTGTTGATGAGTAACAGGAGGTTGAACCGTCTTTTGCATGAGGATTGTGCCCTTTGAACCCTAGGGTAACATTCATAAAAGGGATGCGTGCAATTTAGCCTTACTGCTGTGAAACAGCTAGTGAAGTTCGGGGATATCAAAGGTGATATTTTTGTCCGCTTTGTTTTGCGTTCGTTTGGATCCACCGGTTGCCATCAGCAGATAAACAGTGAGGAGGCGGGCTTTTGGTTGTGACCATCAATCGAAACCAATAAACCCTGAAAACACGTGCTTGTAGTGTGAAAATGTAAACTACTATTATTGTGTCGCTTTGATTTTGGACATGCTCGTCTCATTTAACTCTTTCACGGCATAGTCACAATTGTTCGTGGGTGCTACTCGGAATGGCATCAGTGCATCTAAAATCCTGTTAACTACTATCGATAACTTGACTGTCTGAAATTTTCGGTCATTTGGAATTCGTCAGCTTGATCGAATCTACTGAACTGCATTTGGATTATTCATGATCGACTGAGGGTTTTTAAGCGTCACAAGTTAATCTTTTCCGGTCTCCATGCGATTTAACAGCTTTTGATGATTCTGGATGTCGTTCTAATTAAGACCCGTGTAACAGGCTTCTGTTTTAACCAAGGATACGACGTGAAATCCTGAACGAGCGACCGTTTTTCTGCATTTTGAAACCAGTACGTAGTTGTACATTTGGTCATTTCATTTCGTTTTCGTGACAGTGCACAGCGATGTGTGTTGGCCATTAAAAATTGCTTCTTACTGATAGCAAACCTTGATTGCGTGCAAATGTCCTATTTTTATTTGTAGAAAGAGGACGAGGTTGAAGTATTGAAGAAACAGTGCGATGTGGTGACGGAGCGTCTGCGAGCCATCCATCAGTTGTTCAGCTCTTTGAATGTCTCCTCGAACGATTGCTTCAGACCACTATTTGTCAATACAGACACCAGCCAGGGAAGCGGCCAGAGCACTGGCTACGATGCACCCGGTTTCTTAACCACTGATACGTCCCCATTGGCAGGAGAAGGTGTTCAATCGATGACGAGCGAAGCCGCCTACACAGGCGAACAGACTGGCGAACCTTTGGCCCACACGACCAATTCACACACATGCCCGAAACCGAATGAGAAAACACAATTGCAGCAACAGCAGGAAGCTCTAGCTGCTCTGTTTTCCAATCCATTCGTTATGGCTCTATTGAAGTCCACGTCGCTACTCTCAGACGCATCCACCACAATGCCTCCTCAATCTGCCGCCCAAGTGATTTCTTAGCATTTTGTGTTTATGTCTATTTAGGGTTTCAGCGGTCATACAGAAAGCTAGCTGCTTATTTGACTTTGAACTACGGATAGTTAGATCAGTTATCTTATTCATAGCGTATCTGTTTGTTTGATTTTTGAGTAGTTCCTGATCAACCTTCGCTGCTGTTTAACATTATACCTACTAGCAGCCAATTCGGTCATCTGATGCCTTTGTTTTTCAACGTTTCTGCTTTGGATCGTCTGTCTTTTGTCATTGCACTTTCTAATCTTTGTCGCTATTTTCGCAAGCTGCTTCCCTGGGTGAGCCGTTTTGTTCAGAGCACCTCGATTTGAATGGAGCGTATAGCAATCCACTGATTATTTCGTAGCTCTTGAGCTGTGTAATCTTCAGGTTTTAGATAAATGAAGAACACGCAATGGTCAGTATGTTTGCTTGTTTAAGAGTTAAATTTCAACATGTCGAGCCGTAAGTTCCACTCATTCAATATGGTTGATTTTTTCGCGGCGTCTTGCGACAGGGATGTGAAATGACTCGCTGCAGCTCGTCACTTTTGTCTGTGTTGCATAAGCCACATTTCGGAAAGATGAGCGAATACATTAATCAAATACTACAGTTCACCGTCTGCCTTGATTAGCTTACATATATTAGCCGAACTTATACCACGTGTGCATTGGCTCTCAATTTGTTTGACCGTTTGCTGGTGAAAGCCCACTTAGTCATTTGAAATCTGTTGTCCACCAAGTTGCACACTTCATACCCACTCGTATCGCTGTAAACGCCGTGCACCATATCAGCCTGCTGTGATCAGTCGTGTCGTGTGGCCAGTTTACATCTCTAGTATTTGTGTGTATGTATACATCACATACTAGATTAAATACCCGCCTGATACTGACACTCTTTGCGGGGTTTGGTTTTTAATATCCATTTGTATTATGGGTAATGGGCTCTTGCATGAGATACAGTGATAGCGCTGGACTGAGTGTATTCATATCGGGCTCCATGGTTTTCTTTCATCAAGTAGGGATAGCCTGAACGGGCTTCGAACTGATGACCTTTCTATTTGTGAGTCGAGCATTTGTACGCCAGGCCACACATCCTCTAAGTGTTGCTTGTGATGAGGCTATTCAGTTAATTTAAAAACCCTTCTAATTACTGCGACGTCACTAATTTTTTCGTTGTCTGGTCCATCCTGTGATTTGCCAGCTTTCTCATTGGATGTCGGATGATAACGGCTCAGTTGCACTCTCAAAACCTAATGCATCGCCCAGCTCAGCGCTTCAAAAGACACAGCATCCTGCCACATTCGAATCGCACACCTCTCAGTCCGATCCACTGATGCCATCCGATAATGCCCCCGCATCCACGATGCCGACCACACTCAGCTCTATGAGCGCGGATCAACCGATACAAAGATCAGCCCACACTCCCACTCCCTAGATGTTAGCTCTGAGCGAAACTGACAAGCGAACGAATGTGGATTTATTTGCTTATCTTATCTGCTGAAAACAGTTTCGTAATTCAATCTGTTCCTCCGCGTGTGATGGAACTTGTTTTGCTCTTCCTCATTCTGCCCTCCTTTTCAACAACCCTTGGTGCACATTTTCATCCATTTCGTTGACACTAGGCTCCGAGTTGCGCTTCGCCAACTTAAGTTGGTATGCTGTAATGTGATTCAACTCGACCTTCGTTCATCATTCTGTCGGTTCAAGTGTTCGTGCATTTTTAGCAGGCGTGACGTGGACTGGCGCTCACAGAACCCCACAGCTCCTCATTGTCTTCACCAGTTTTTTTTTGTTAGTTTGGCTTTTGCTTTCTTGCGTGCAACAGCGATTGCGCGACCTTTTTTGCGATTTATAGTTTTATTCCGGTTTGTTGTATCTTCAGTTGCAATTCGCCCCGAACAACCGTGGAGACCAGTGAGTGGCTAGGTTGTTAGAATTAGTCCTCAGTAGATCTCTGCAAATTTTTCACCATATTCTCTCGTTTACACAATTAGCTTTTTTCCGCATCCAAACCCAATTTAGGTCCCGCTCTGTTTTGCAACTAGTTATTTTCTCGGTCCACATGCAATGTTCCAAACTCTTTCATATTTTAAGAAAAATGCTTCCCTATGGTTTCGAGCGCCACTGTTCCGAAAGCAACACCCCGAATTCCACTGATGAATGGACCAAGCAGCCAACAAACAACTACAGTTAGACTCTTGTTTTTAACGATTCCCTTGAATTTATACTTTCTCACTCCTCGTCCTAGCGACACTGCAGTGTTCTTTAGCGTACACGCGACAGCACCCTCGTTATCATCTCTATGATTATCCTACAGTCATTCGTTTCTTACATCGTTACCATTGGCATCAACGTTCCGAAACACTTCTTTGTGACATTCTGTCGGATGACCTATCTTTTTGTGAAACTGCAACTTGATTCTGTCATTCACTTGCTTACATCCTTACCAACTTTTTCCCATGCGGTGGTACTCACATTGTGTGCTCCACCATCCAGTCTTTCATTGGCACGAATTGTTACACATCGCCATCTGTTGATTTCCCCTACCTCTTGACCTCATATCCATCTGCTCAGGTCATCTGTCCGTCATCACTTGGTTATTATCGACGTTACTTTACTCATGTTCGCAGTAATCGTGACCGGACCGATACTCATACATCATTCATTATTCAGTACATGGGAAGGTAGTCGTTTGTATCACACACACGCGCACACATACATTGAAGCCTCTGACAAATAGTCGCGCACTCCCATTGAGGACCGTTTAACAAATTACGTATGACTTCTCATGTGTTAGTCACTCAGTACTTTATTTTATTTTTTTGATAATCGGATCCAGATCAGTCTATTTTGGTCATCAAGTTTCGCTACATACTCTACTCTCTTACAAAGCGATTTTTATACTACCCTCGTTTTTCTGTCGACTGTCGTGCCATTTTCGTTGATGCAATATTTGAAATCCTACTCACCGGGCACTTCACGTCTCGCTTTTCCCAGTCACCACTTGATGTCCACATGTCCTCCGTGCGATTGCGTTCCTTCCTATCTGCTCCTCTTTCTCTATTTCTGTTTTTTCTCTAATCGCGTTTTGTTCATTCTGTCCCGTGTACACACACACGCAGACCATTCTCCCACAATTTGACGACTACCGTGGTACCACATCCCTCTGCGTGTGTGTGTGTGTGGTTGTGTTGCAATCTGGCAACGCAGGTGCCTACGCCTCCAACCACCAGTTGAGCTTTCATTCTCACATCCTCCTTCTAACCTGATTACCTTTATTCTTTCGACCTCATTTCATTCACGCACACACATCTATTGCAGCTTACTGTTTAGTTCTTTTTCAATTATTGCCATTATTACTACCTTTATCGCGATTGCACTATTGTGATTAGTGGTGCGACAGTGCACGGTTTGGCACGTCAGCCGACGCCGTGATCCACGCTCTTTATTTACTGGGTGTGTGCGAGATGTTCCCTAGACACCAGCCGGATCGTCCTCATTTTTATCATCTCATGTCCCCAATAACGGTTCACTCGGTATCTTTCGTCATCTTTTCACTCGCTCCCCTACTGTCCAACTCACTTCGTGCAGTTTTTTTTGTGCGTGTGTGTGCAGACGTTTTCACTCTGTCATTGGCATCCATCGTGGTCTGGCATAGTTCCATCTGTTCTTTTTTAAAAAAGACGATTCAGAATAAGTCTATCATAGATGTTACTTATTTTCAAATAGGATTTTTCATGAATACATTGTCATTAGACATTTTATTCCATCGGTTGTCTTCTATACATTTTTTCTTATACATTTCTTGGGTGCGCGATTCGCGTTGCTAACTGTTCGTCTGTCGATTAACACAACCAACTGCCCGTCGGCTGGACAGTTAGCGCGCTAATCCAACGAACGTTTTTTCCAGGGGCCTGTGTCTTTAAAAGACATCTCTTCCTGACCCATAAATTTCTTACCAACCTATTTGACTAAGGTCGTCATTCGAGTACGGTATGCACTATGGTAGGAAGTTGACGGCTTGATTCGTTAGTTCGATCGATGATGGTGCAGCGGTACGTTTAGAGCCTCGTTCATTTTGATGTGTGCGCTGGAATCAGACCTCGGCATAAGTCGTCTAGAATACCTTTGTTCAATACCAGTAATTATTCAGCCCATTCTTTCACACCAGTCCACGTGTGCCCCGCTTCTTTGCTTGATTATATATATCCTGAGTAGCGTACACGGTTAGGCAAAGAGATGCAACACACGTTATTAAAAAATACTATTTTTGTTCTTTCATACACAGGGATGTTGTTCACCCCGATTTACTTCCAGATGCGAAGGCGTCTACATTTCTGTAGTTCTGAGAATCCTTTCATCACTGAGATTATTGGTGCATTTGGTAACTCGGGCTGTATCCACCTGCTCACCGAGCCTGGCATTACGGTTGGAAATATTTCATCATCGGTTGGGGTCTTCCGTGCGCAGGATTTCGAGCCTGTGTTTGTGTGATCAACCGACAGCGAGGCTCGACTACTTAAGTGCGACTGTTGTCATATCGTTTGGTGCTGAAGTGTTTGCAGTCTAAATGCCAGGCTTGATAGGTGGCCGAATACCCCAATTATTTTCTTGAGGCGATCTCGAAAGTGGTTTATATAATTAAAATGAGGTTATCTAGCAAGTCATGACGCATGGTATAAGACGATGTAGCCTCAAATGCTCCGTTGAGCCGGAGCATTGCGATCTTGCTCCATCTGACTATTCTATCTAGACAGCGTTGGTATTTGGCGTTCTGATAGCAAGTCCTTGTAGCACGGAACACTAAATTTGACCAAGGAAGATCAACTCACTTGTTGCGAGACAGCTCATGCACGAACTAGACCAACACCACTTTGTTTCGTGGATGTTCTCATGCCGTTGACTACTCGTTCAACTTAGAATCTCAACAGGCGTCATCTTGCATCCAACTTCTCTGTAAGAGTTCGTGACTGTTCGTACCTGCCCTTCAATTACCAATCCATGCGTATGTTCACTAGTCTTACCGACGGATTTGACTTATTTGTCAACCAGTGGTTGGTCATTGCTTCCGATCAGACCGTGAGTTTCATCATTGCACGTGCCCAGACACTCTTTTCGAATCGCTCCCTATTACCCGTGAAGATCAAATATACTTGTGGAGTTCAGCGCACATTTCCACTTTTGCTGTCAGTTATTTTGGCTTCACCTGTTCACACCGATTGGCGGTACGAGTGTATATCGAGCAAAATGTACTAAACCGATCGTTCAATGTGCGACCTATATCGATCATCGTGCCGGACTTCATCACACTGTGTTGATTCGGCAGGAGTAGTGAGGCTTATCTTCGTGGCAAGGTAAGAATTGAGTGCTAAATGCACAGATTATAATCAGCAAATTCACACCAGTGGTCAAAATTGGGACGCACACAAAGGCAAGTTACTCCAGTCACTCTGATTGAACGCGTTTTCCATCTGTGTCCACACAAACGTGTGTCTAGTTTAGGGTACGTCCAGTTCACCTGTCCAGCCATGTGCGGGTTTCATTGCACCTATCGGTATCTGACCAAGCTCTTGAGGTTTCATGTTTTGTGGCATAGTTGTTTTTTCCTAGAGTAGGCATTTTGTGCCGCAGATTTCTATTTGTGTCAAATTCCGTTCATCTCAACTCGGACAAATTTCATTGTAGGCTGATCGTCATTGTGATTCGTTTCCCGTCGGTCACCGACTTGGACATACCACAGCCAAACTAGACCGCGCGCCGAACCGTCCAAATGGTCTACTCTGCTCCATATTAAGTTGGTCAAGTAGTAATTAACTCGAGGAACGCTACTTGGAAGGTTGTCAAAATATGGAGCGCTAGATTATTGGAACAGTCTATTACGAAACAGCTGAAGGTTATTGGAAGTCTGCAGAACTGGGTTGATATTTGCCTGAAGTCTGGTGATTTTAGGCAGTTTCCCGAGGTGGTCATCTTACGAGGACGCCAGGTGGAGATGATGAATGGCTGTTGGAAGTGCCAATTTGTTTTGCACATGGGCCGATGCTGTAAAGGCAGTGCTCATTCTCGGCCACCATCCGCACATTTGACGAGCGATTGTATACTTAAGCCTTTTAGTGCAAACACTCAGTCTAGTCCTTTACTAAGCTTTCCAAACAAAAAATAACAAGACCACAGTGAACAATAGGACCGAGTAATTTGGGTAGGACACAATTACATTCAGATGTCGACACAAGACTCGAGATGTGTCAGGCAAGCAAAGAGAGATCCGTCCTGCACTTTGTGCCTGACCTGGTTGATTTAGGATCTTGGCTCCTTAAACTGGTAAGTGGGTCAACATGGAACGTAAGCTCACTTTCCTAAGCTTACACATTGACGGTGGGGAGTGCCATGGGATTTTGAAAGGCAATTTGTCGCCAATCCTTTTCGACATTTTGCGCCTCAGTAGGATGATGCATGTCGTCATCTAACGAGAATAGCTGGCGCCTTCTAAAGAAGGCCGGAGTACATAATCCTTTGGCCGACACATTTGTCGGAAATTAGCACTTCGAACATGATAGGGTTGTGTTCAGAAGGATAGTGAACCAGTATGCCTTGCTATCCAATTTGACAAGCCTAAAATAGGCTCTGTTAAAGAGTCTTGTTAATTAGCGGATTCAAAACAGGTCGTGTATGGTTAGTTGTTGAGGGCATTTTGGCAAGTGGTAAAAGTACGATATGGGAGACGTACATCGTATCAGTTGGTCCCCTTATTGTAGCGAGAAGGCGTCCAATAAAGCACAATCTTCATTGTCCAAATCACCAGTCATGCAACGCGCGCTCTCTCGTTTATGAGTCATAANCCTGACAATCCACCACATTATGACTACAGTGAACGTTGCTTTTAACATGTTCACTTGCTTCAGAGACCCAAACTGTGAGAACGTGACCAAGTCGTGTCTAATTAAAATTGGGACGCCTTTTGACCCCATGCTACCTTGGTGTGTCTGCCAAAGGTGCTCGCCTTCCGTCGGCTTATTTTGAGTTGTCCGCATTTGTACTGTCCGTTCCGTTACTTTCTGGTAGTCATCCAGGTCACACTTTCGTCATCAGCTGCGTACTGTTACAAATCCAGTACGCGGCTGAACAACGAATCGTCACCTACGATACCCGGTTTACTTAGGCTGGCCATGTACAACTATGGCTGCATCATCATAGACAGCAATCCATTAGCGGTTCTCAGTGATGTTTGGATTCCACACAATCATGAGAAAAGCGAACTCTGTATAGAAAGAGAGAGCAGAAGAGGATGGGGAGGAAACCAACTACTAAAAATAGTTTCGTCTATATTCAAATCAGTTATCAAAATGACGAGTTGGTTAGTCTGGGGACATACATACCATATTCGCTCGTACTAGTGCTCAGCGGAGCACGACAGGAATTTCTATTTTTGTAATCAGTACCGTAGGGTAGTTTGTTTTGCCTGCGCGTCGTTCGTCTTAAAGTTGCGTTAGCCGTTTCATATTGAAAATGGTTAGCTGGGTAGATAAGACTTCTGTTTTGCATTCCACCTATTCAGTACGAACTAGGCTTTTTACACATCACCTGTTTTACTGTGTATCGTGGGCGTGTGCACTGCTGTATCTATTTGCTGAAAGTCTAACAATGGCATGCCACCACAGCTTTTACCCGATTTGATATGTACCCAAAGCTGTTCATTGGATCTGTTGTCAAGTCCACTCGTCGTGTCTGATAGCAGGTCCTGTTTGACCTTGAATACTAGCCGTAGCCCGCGTGATAGATTGCGATTTACTCGTATGCGGAAATGTGCTTGCGCTTAAGGCGGCTTGACTTAACAGTAACATTGGCCAGTGCAGTCTGCTGTAAGACCTGCAACGATTAAAAAAAACCTCCCCACCGGAAGTAAAGTTTTGGGCTTTGTAATATCCTTCCATATTTGATCACACTGCTTTGGCCACATCTGGTGAAAAAAAACCGAACTAGTTGCGCGTCACAAGGCATCGAAAATTTTAATCCCGGACACCAGTTCAACCTTTCGTGCTCAGGTCTCAGTATGCGCTTTGGCTAGAGGACGTGCAGACGCACATGTTCGATTGCTGTTACTGCGTCGTCGTTCACGTGATAGGAAGTGGGCTGTCCGACAACGTCTGTTTTTGTCCAATGGGAGTATAGCAGAGTGGTCAAGTGTGTGGATGATCTTGGTAAAAGTATATTCGGAAGTATCCGATACTACCGAACGAACTGTCCCATAGAACGATAAATTACTGGACATATTGACTGCTTCCTATTGCGATTGCGGTGTAGGGTGAGACTAACACTGGAGATTGGAAATTGCGCCAGGGTCATACTCTTCGCCTGAACATGCACGGCGGGTTTTTGTTTTGACTCAGGTGCTGTTCGGCCAAACCTGCAACCGGAGGACATGTAGTGGCAATACTTCACTTTCGGACGTCCTCTGTCTTCTGGTTTTCCGGGATACTGCTCTCACTAAACGCCATGCAACCAACGTTCATTGGCACGGATCCAACAGGAGCATCATAAGTCCAGTATGTGTTTACTGATGGAAATGTTTATCTCGAAGTTGTAAGCAGACGTGTAGCCATATTCTGTTGGCTGATGTGTCTCGTGTATCGTCGTCGTTCGTGTTTGGACAAACCATGGACAGGAGCAGTGAATGCCGTCTAGTATGCACCGACGAGGCGGGGAACGGCACCACCTTCCCCTCAAATCGTACCATAGAAGAGTGTACAGTGTTTTTGAATGAATGCGACCAACAAAACAGGCGGATATCGCGACGTGCATGAACAGTGTGCATAAAAAAGCTAGTGTAATATCCCCTACCAGAAGTAGACCGATTCATTCGTACCATGACGGAACAGAAACATTTCTCCTTTCAAAGCAGTCATACTGCTGACATTGTTCACTTTTTTTCAACTAAGATTTGACGATATTCACCATAGTTCGACTATCCTGAGTATGGGTACAGTGAAGCAGTTGCGGGCGCGTGAAAGTGCTGCAGCCAGATAGCAAAATTCGTACGCTTGTAATGACATGCCAAGTGTCGAATTACGGTTGACTGCATTGGTTTCCGGATTGGCCTGTCACGGGGGCCGAAGCCAAAAAAACACCCACCCAGAGCCCTCAACGCTTGCGGCACTATTCACACACCCGGTATGCAGTGTGAACCTGAAGGAACGTGATCATGAAACATGGGTGGAGGCTATTGTAGTCCATGTGACACTAGATAACCAAATGTTGGGCTAGCATGAAAGTGGAATGTCTTATCTCTCAGAAGCAGTGGGCAGAAAGACTGCATTGGTAAGATGTAAGCTAGGAAGAAAAATATTGATAATGTAAGACATGAGACGGTTCAGTGTATGAGTGTGTATTGTTGCACTGTGAATAGAATTGGGGTGAACAATAAGGAGTTAACTTTGGAGTGAGCAGCAGCCAAGATATTCAACACTTAGTGTACCGAAGCAGTTAAAGTAAAGGGAATATAGGCGATCAATACCCACATTTGAAAGGAAGGGTGGGTGGCATGTAAAACCACTCGTTTATCTCACAACACAAGTGGTGGTTTTTACTTCCTTGTATCACGATCCGATTGTGATGCGATTCTAACCTCTTGTTTTACTACTCTTATGAGCAGTCTGAAGCTATGCTGTGTTGCTTATTTAATGTTATTCTACAGTGTGTTTTATATTGAAGTTACTGCCTTGGCAACAATTCTTGGACGACAGGTAACAGCTCCGATCAGGCATGTTGCAACTTCAAGTACAAACTTCCAGTTGTATTCTTGTGACTTGTTCCAACTCTGTAGGATGTACCTTTGTGGGTAATCTAGTGATTGATTTTGCCATGCTGTATGTACAAATGTTCCCACAAAATAAACATCGAAAACTGAGTCTTAGTTTATTGAACATTGTTCGAAATGGTTGCCTGTTAGGAAAGTGGCTCCCAATTATACTGTGACTAATTTTGTCTATCTGTTCGGTGCTGATGCTCGAAATCCAACGTTATCGATTGCTACAGACATCATGACAAGAGATCACCAAGTTGACCCAGTAAACTCATTCAAGATATTGTTGTGCAGTCGAAACCCAAAGTTACAGGCTTTCTGTGAAACGATGCTCATCCAAACTTACCAGTCGACGTTATGTGCACAAAATTGGTTGAGGCAACCTATTGGGCTGCGATGATGTAAGTCACCATCATATTTGGTGTGCCTGTTGGCGTATCCATTCCTTGTTCATATTTATCTGTATGATGATGATGACGATGGTAATTCACGTTTTTCCCACAGGAGGTTTTAATCAGTTAAGCTATTTGCACTTGCCATTAAAAAAGCAATATCCACCTGTTCTCCTCGCGCCGTGGAAGTGTCAAGATCCCAACGCACATCTTTATCCCCTGAAAACAGCTACAGCTACCCACTTCAGCAGTCCGTTCGCTATTGTGTATCTGTGTAAGGGGTCACTGGGTCAAGAACTTAATCTGCTCAGTGTAGCCACGGCAATCTACTGTTGACCTCGAATGCTAAAAGTGTCACTGGCGGTGGTTGTCGTTCCACTCTACGCAAAGCTGATGTGTCAAATTGGTTTGATCCAAATTTGAATGACACACCTCTACTAATGCACTTTTACCGATGAGCGATGCTGACGAAGTCATGTCCGACTGACGGTCACTGCAATAGAGCTAAAAAAGTATTTGGCCAAAATTTTGGAGTAAACAGTAACCACTCCGTGCAGACTTCATAGATGTCTAGTATCAGTTTAATTAACAGTAACAACTCAGAGGGTCCATGGGGTCCGAGCACGAATTAGCTGTCATCGAAGTTCATAATATTTATTGACGGACGCAAACATGTGCGCTTGATGTGGGCTAGAGAACTCAGCACTTGACTCCCAATTCTAGTCATTTTAAGTCTAAAGACTATAAAAAGTGGCAGAATTTTGGTGACTGGCCGTTTCCGGCCAGAAATTCCCATACCTTTGGTTCATAGCATGGGTGGTTCGGTGTCCGATGCCATTCGCTCCATCGAAGGTGGGCTAAGAAGCTTCGAGATGGCAGCGAGCTATGAATGTCAAGTGCACTTTTTAACCAAACATCTGTGACAGGTAGTTGGTTGATCGATGGGTTGGATTTTTCCAGAAACAAGGTGACTTTACGTTTAACTGAGAGCCCACGTCTGCTTCAAATGCTACAAGATATACGCCGCTCAACTCACCATATCCGTATATCAGCATGGTCACTAATTTGTTGGATCGACTTATCAGACGATTTGTGGAAAGTAGACTGTCGAGCATCTATTTCAGAGGCGATATTAATATTGCAAGCAAATGACAATCATACACGCGAATGACCTGACAAAAGTCAAGAGAAGGAGTGTGTTAACAGACGGTACACCGGAAATTTCCCTTTGGTTAGTATCACATTATTTCTGAAATGGTTTCTTCCAGTCAACAAGGTTGATGGATGTCATTTTTTAGGAAATTGTGACATTTTTAGCCACCCCTTTCCTTGTTCTAGGTGTGTTTTCCGCTAAATATTAGCAACCCCTGTCAAACACCCATTCATGAGTTACTAATTAGTATCATTGCCGGTCGTTCATGTCGTCAACGTACAATATTCTATGAGAGGTTCCAGTCGTCATCATGGTCAACAACTTATCCGTAATTCGCACTGAGATTAACCGTCGTACCACCGCGGAAGAGTTAGCAAGGAAGCCATGGAACCTAATTCACAACAAAAATCTTACATCTAGGCCCGTATACCTGTCATTATGACGCCTAACCATGCAAACATACAACCGAGCTGCAGGTGGGAGTATTACACCATCTTTCCCTGCGTCTTTCGTTTCCACGCTACACAATTGACAGCCGCTACACAAGAGACCCTATCTGTTGGATTTGTCGAAGTACGTTTGGTAGGTTTGTCGTTCTATTTTCGGTACACTGCGGTGCGCTGAGTTCGTTGAAGCCTAATTGTAGAAAATCTATCCTTGATTTGCTTTCATTTTGCCTTTTGCTGCATGTATTGAACAGTCATGACGAACTTTTATTTTTACCACAACTGCATCTATGGGATGTCCGTTGCCCTTTTTTACAACTATCATTTCTTATCTACAAAACTTCCTTGCTTGAAATTGTTTGACGCGCCCTCACCTTCATCTATACCCGACTGTGCTCATTTACCGTTGATTGGTTACCATCTGCGGACTCGTCTTCGGTTGCTCCATTTTGAACACTTTCTTCCGCTGAGTAATTTGAACATCCGGTTAATTGACGTTCAAGGTCAGAGGGCGCTTCTGTTACAATTTTGTCAGTAGTGTCTTAAAAATTCCAATCATTTGGATCGTTTTTTCTGACGCTTTTTGGACCTGGAAGGTAGTCACATTTAATCTGACCGAGCGTTGTTGGAAATGCGTTGTTAAGTAGGTTGCCCTAAATCGCGAGGACTGGTTTAACAGTGTATGTATAATGGCATTTCGATACATTTGCGAAATCCGGTTCCTTTGAGATGTTCAACCATCTGCCTCCACTGATTGAATAATGCACGGTCGACAAAAGTCCATAAGAATACAGATTGGAAAATCTATTTTATCTGAAGATGTAACGGATCTTAATATGGCTGGCTGCTAGTGCTTTAATCTCAGGAAACCCTCCACGCCACGAAATTCTTCAGATGGATCTTCATGTGTATAACATACGGCTACTGATGAGACGTGTGCTACCCCGCGATGTTGCCCCCTAAATCCAAGCGCTGTAATTCTAAACGATCAGTCATCCAGTGACACTCTTGATTATTTTAGTCCCGACAGTCTACCTTTCTCTAGTTCTCGTGCTTCCAAGGTTCTGCCTTGGATCGATAATACTTGTGTTGGTTCTTATTCTTGAAGCTTGTTTGAGACTTCGAAAGCTACTGCGGAAACTGGCCCAGGAGCAGAGCAATTAGAGAAGATAGAGAGAGGCTTACAAGACTTATGTTTCATCCGAGTTCTATACTCTATCAGTCCTCGAGGCACAGTTAAGACAAGAAGAGTTGTCAATTGCAGCAGAGGAGTATAAACTACGTTGAAGAAGGTTTGAGCTACATAAGAGATTTTTTGATGCCCACATACACCACGAGCGGAGCGTTCCAATAAAACCGATGGACCGCAACGAGATATGAACATTACAATCGCACATCGAGTCAGGTCATATTGGTAGTATTGTCGGGACGCTGGCAAAGTCACTCAAATCACTCAAGCTTGAGGCCGAACCATTTGATGTATCACCATGGCGCTTCAATGAGTTTGAAAATAATGTGGCAAGCATATTGGATGAGGGTAACCAAAACTTTCACATCAGATTTATTAGTGCTTTAGAAGAGCGAAGTAATCCATAAGGCATTGTGCGCACTTGTCAGGATCAGCAAAATGCAAAGAAGCCTTGGAAATACCCACTAGTCAGTTTGGTCGTTCACGTCGGTTCGTTCAGCCTGTAACGCCTGAACCATTTGGTGGTCTTAAGTTAGGTATTTCCCTGCCCATTGGCTGATTTTATTACCCTTCAACTGATTGTTGTATACGACAGTTAATTTTTTGGAAATTTGGTACTAGTCGATCGACACAAAATACTTGTATCTATCACGCTTCTTTTGCTGCCATGCTGAAACTACTGGGGCACCTAAATGTTTCATCATCACGGCTGTATCTGGACTGAGCTACTCCCAGGCCACCCAGACTCGAACAAGAGAACGATTTGGGGTTTCAGTCAAAGCCTTGGGCTCAAAACCAGCGCCCCAAGGCAGCGGGTGGGTGGCCGTGTACTTTTTCTGAAGATGTCAACCTTCTTTCAACCCCAGGAGACTGTGGTTTGCCAGACCTCCATCTGTTGGTCGGACTGGTATGAATGACTCTGTCTATGTAATCGTCACATAACACTGAAGTCCACTTGAGATTTGCAAATCGTTATGCAGATAGAGCCACATTGAGATATTTGATTCATTGCGAACATTCGTGAGCTGTCACAACCAATCGATTCAGGCCCGCTTTGTTCATTCCACAGAAGTCGCTTATGAACCCGATCATATCATGCACTTAGTAATATTTCCTAACCCACTGGCTGATTGCCCCTTTTCTTTCCTAATCGATTGGTTTTTAAGATGAACGTTGTTATTGCAAACTCCGCGACACAGTATTTTTCTCAATCCATAAATACTTGATGATTTAGCTAGGTCATGGAGATAATGAGACAAGTATCTCAGGTTCCGTTTGCTGGTAAGGCGATGACATTTAACTGGCATGTATAAAGAATGTAAAAGTACATCTTACTATGCATGTGCACAAATGACCAAAAACTCCTTGAAATGTGCCGGTAAAAAATCTGAAAATGTAGGACGCCCTTCGACACTGTGCTACAATACAAAGCCACCAGACTGTACGAAATTGAAGCTCAGGTCTTTTCTACTTTCGGGACCGAATTTACGATAATGCGCTCAACTCTGTTTACCATTACACTGCACTGTCCGACAAACCGGTATCAACGAATATTTAAGATGCTTATCACATCTAGAATCAATCGAAAACCCGAAATTCGTGCAACGCTATTACACGTGTGATAACAAAGGCATACCTATTTGCCACAATAAAAAATCAATGTTGTCCTAATTGCGCTGCGCGTTAGTGCTGTAGCCAACCCTCGATAGTCCTGATCATGCGCTTTCAAAGCACGTGACCACCTGCGCCATATGGGCGGTGTTGGGACAATGCAGCTCTCAATTCAGCTGGCGCATACAGGTGCGGTGTAGACGCACGCACGCGTTGACTGGAGTCACGTGAGCGTAGTGGCCTATCACGCGCACACTCACTCGCGCGCGCGTGGTTTTGTGCGTCAGTCTCTTCGTTTATCTCACCTTGGCGTAGCATTAGGCCCTGATGCCAAAAGTATACCGGAGCTAGAAAAATAAACAGATAGAAGAGAGGTGTATTGACAGTCTTAAAAACAGTTTCGCAACTGGAAGAAAACTGAGCTGGCCGGTAAATCCATTCGGTCGATAGTCCGCACATGTGCATCCCGTATCGGATTGTTCTTGTGGCAAGAAGGAGGGAACTTCACGTCCCTGTGTCTGTTGCATTGTTAACTACGTTCGCCTTCCCAACAATCTGATCCACTGGGTGCATTTGACTATCTGCTCATCTAGGTGATTGTTAGATGACCTAGCTGTCCTGGACGCGAGTGAGAGAATCTACGATGTAGCATAGACGAGGTAAGTGTGCTTCTGTTAGCAATCCGTCATTCTGTCAATAAGAAAGGTGCTTTTCGGATTGTCTACCGAGTGCCAAGGTATCGATCAGAAATGCTGAGATTTCGAATGCTGACTGTTGCCAAAGCCATCACCATCTGATTGCGCAACCCTGACTTCTGTGTTCAGAAGAAGTTTGTGCGGACACTTAAGCTCCCTGGCCCACAATCAATCAAGTCCACGATTGGAACAGTGATCACGTAACTGATAAAAAACACATCGTCCTTAACCCATATTGACCGTATTTCCGACTCACACTAGTCACTGTTTTCATAGTTATCGTGTTGTAATTAGCCTGATGATCAAACACAGAAAACAGGTCTTGTCGTTTTATGCGTTTGTCAAGTTTTGGTTGTCCAATCTCCCAGCTTCTGCTAATCCACGTGTGCTCATCCGTCGGTCTTCACAAAAACCAACCTCCTGATCGACTGGAAGGTGAGGCACCCACCTACAGCGTAGCTCGAATGACAACAGAATCAATGGTAACGTTTCCTCTCAGCTTCCCCCTTTCGCAGCCAACCATTCTCTGATTGTGCGATTGTTTCTCTCCGTCAGTCCGTTTGATTGAGCATGGTATGGAGTTGTGCGTATTTTCTTGATTCCCAAACACTTCAAGCAGGGGCTTTGATCAGTCAATATGCTCCGCGGTATTCCGTGATTCGCCACGATGTGTTCCATCACCGCCCTGCACA
>QNGE01000877.1:178860-193867 GCA_008508345.1 Paragonimus westermani
CTTCGCCAGTGTCCACGTCTTCCACATCCGTAACAAACGTCGCGACGGCTCTCCTCCTTTTTCACTTTCAAAGCCGCCACTTCCTCAGTCAACTTTTCCACCGCGCTTCGAAGGTCATTCAGTTCACTCGGTCCGCTCGCCTCCACCTCGTTGACTGTCGCGGCATTTTCTGACAGTAATTATCGAGCTGCATCGGCCAGCTGTTCCATCGTCATGGGATGTGCGGTGAGAGCAACCCTGAGCTGATCCCGGACTGTTGATGGCATTCCGTCCAAGAACTGTTCCGTCAGCAGGCATTGTTCTGAATCCTGGTCCAAATATTGCAGAGCTCTCAACAACCCCGCCCACAGTGACATGTCAACGAAAACGTTGCCTCCTGGTTCACGCCGGGCGCCCTTGAACCGCCTCATTGCCTCCTGGTAGTCGGCGGGGCTGTCGAACTCGACGATCAGCGACCCCTCCGCGGCAGCCTACTTCAGCTTCGCAGGTCTCTTTCGCGCCGCACCCAGCACTGCCTTCGCCCTACCCTTGAGCAGCATTCGCAGGGCCGCCAGCTTCGCCCGGTCCGCCTACACTCCGACCGCCTCCGCCACGTCTTCGAAGTCGTCCAGGAAACTCCGAACATCGCCGTCCTCAAACGGTCACGGCAACGGGATCTTCACCCTCCATTCCTGGTCACGGCACCAATTGTTGTGAAGCGAGAAGGCGGATTGCACAGAGGTTGTTCATTTGCGGAAACCAATACAAGTGTTATGCGTCCCAACCAAACTACGAACAAAAACACTCATTTGCACACCAAACTGATATGAGGATTTTCCGGTCCCTTTGGACACCAAGTCTCAGTTCTCTCATTTGGCGAAAGCCATTTCACGTGATGCTGTCCTCCAATGATCCTCCCCGTATCTCTCCCGTGATCGTTCCGCGATCATTTTGATCCATTCTGCTACTGAGTAGTGGTGTAAGTAGTACAGTGCGACGGTCTTTCTCCACCACACTAGCCATGTAGACGTGCCTGACTTTTTCTGTTGCTTTGGCGTGGTGGTCAGGCTTGTGTGGTGCTTTTGTCCGGAGGACTATGCCGACTGTGATTTTAGTTCTTGCAGGCTCAGTAATATCTGATTGGCCAATGGAAAACGTTTATACAAGAGATAGATGCGCTCTTTTGGATAGTGCTAGTTCGTCGTTTTTTGGTTTTGCTTGATGTCCGTTCCTACCTGGACTGGATTTTTATGCCTGCCTCGTTTGATTTTATGTGAGTGTGTTGACTTTATAGGTGTGACTCGAGCTTGTGTGTAGCCATTGCAATGTGGTGGTTGCTGGTGGTCAATGATGCTTTGTGGACGATGCTGGTGTGTTGTGTTTTGACTTCTGTTCTTGCGTGGTCTGGTTTCGTAGACGTGACATTTGTCTTTGCAATAGTACTGGTCTTATGTGTGTCAACTTTATACGTGTGTAACTGTCGAGTTTATGCGTTTCTATTGCGACTTGGTCCCTGCTGCTGGTCGTTGTTGTTGTGACTGTTTGTATGTGTGTGTGTTTATGTGTGTCACCTTGCTGTCTTGGCTTTTAAGATAAAGGCTTTATTTGAGGGCCCCACTC
Source organism: Paragonimus westermani (assembly GCA_008508345.1). Classification (NCBI taxonomy): domain Eukaryota; kingdom Metazoa; phylum Platyhelminthes; class Trematoda; order Plagiorchiida; family Troglotrematidae; genus Paragonimus; species Paragonimus westermani. Next base: position 180,460 of record QNGE01000877.1, read on the forward strand.
GCTAACCTGTCTTGCTCTTGGAGTCCTGATAGTATTCAAAGCCCGTATAGACCATGATTATATAACATAAACCAAATGCCATCGCGTAGGATAAACCGGGTCGCCCTATCTGCAGACAAAGATATACTACTGTCAAACGCTTCTCCTTTCGCTTACTTAATAACCTCGCCAGCGCGAATCCTGGAGCAGACTATGTTCACTCGAATCTCAGTAACACAAAGACTAACTAGAGACACTCTCCAGGACACAAGGTGCTTTCCGGAGACACACGAAATGTGCGTACGCTGCTGGGTCGATACATCACTACAGGACAGCCGGAACGCCGCATCGCACTGATCGCTATGGAGCTGAGCCGTTATGGCATCGACGTAGCAGCTTTGAGTGAGACACGGCCTGAAAACCAAGGTAAGCTCCGAGAAGCAAGTGATGGGTACATCTTAGACTGGATAGGTCGCCCGACAGACGGTGATCGGAAGCATGGTGTCTGTTTTCCAATCGTCGACCGCATCAATGTTTTGATGATAAACAAACCACATGACATCAACCCTCGAATCACGTCCATACGCATACAACTCGGTCGAGATAAGTGTGCCACATGTTAGTGTTTGTGGTCTAACTATGTGTCGCACTGATGATACAAGAGAACCAGTTCTATCATCAGATGTCTGTCACAATGCATTCGGCATCGGTGAGTGACCGGCTGCTTGCTCAGAGTGATTTGAATGTTCGAGTTGAGCACGACTCGGTAGCCTGACCGGGAGTCCTTGGACCATAAGGCATTGGTTCAGGCAACGAGAACAGTGATCGTCTGTTTCATTTGTGTGCCACTCACGAGCTGGCTATTATCAACATCCGATTCCGGCTGGATGAGAGCGACATCACGACGTGGACTCACCCACGAGGCGGTCACCGCCATTCGCTTGACTTTGTGATTGTGCGGTAGCGCGACTATCATGTAGTGCGTATTTCACGAGTGACGTGCGGCGCTGAACGTAGCACCGATCATAGGCTGGTTAGGACGAAATTCTTCAACCATGTGTGTAATCCCGTTTCCCGTAGATTATCCCGACAACGGCAGAAGTTGGATGCTAACCGATTGGAGAACTGTGAGACAAGTGCTGCTTTTCGACGCACTGTTGCCGCTCACCTGCAATACGCTGGTGTATGCACCACTCCCGAAAATATGGGGCAACAGCTCAAATGACAGATCACGGCAGCAGCCACCGAGTCGACCGATGCCAAACACCAGAAACGCCCGGACTGGCTCGACAATGACAACGCGGCACGAGAGAAAAACGTGGCGTTTACCGCTTTCATAATAGACCCGGACAATGAAGGCAAGAGAGCGAAATTCTGGAGCGTTCGCCACCAACTGGCCGGACGTGTTTTCGAAATCAAGGACGACTGATGGAGGAAATGAGGTGAGTGAATATAGAGCTACGTCGATCGCCAACAACATGTACAGTTACACATCTCGCTTAAGGCAGTATTCTATTCGTTCGTCCAGTATACCAAAGCAGTGAATGACGTGGGCACCGACTGTGTGCGCAACCAGCCACAGCACATCACGAAAATCTTCAACAAACAGTTTAGTAGCTTACTAAACCGTCCTGCTACAGTTGACTGGGTGACCATGAACAGCCTACCGTAAAAGGCCGTCAGTTCCTTATTTGATCCCGTCTCGGGTTTTCCAAAGGTGTGAAGGACGATTAGACAACTGTGCAATGGGGGAGCTACAGTCGAGGATGAATTGCCAGGTGAAATAGTGAAGAGCGGCGGAACTATGTTGGAAAGCACTTAGATCCGGCTGGTTCACCCTATTTGGGAGCAGGAAAAAATACCTCAAGAATTCAAGAGTGCTCTGATAGTACCTTTGTTTAAAGTTAAGGGCAACAAGCAATGCCCCGACAGCTATCGGGGCACCAGTCTGCTGAGATTCTTGAGGAAGGTACTTACAGGAATCCTTCAGAACCAACTGAATTCGGACGATCTGGAGGCCAGTGTTCTTGAAGAGTAACGTGAAACCTGAGCTATCGGAACCGTTCCCATTTGCGGTGTCGGACATGGTTCGGAACACCGAGGTAATGCGGCCAGTGGACATGGATGGGATGGAAGCCATGCTAGTGCTCAACCAGCTTCGTTGGCCAGGTCACGTTCGTCGGAGGGGAGACGGCCGTATTCCAAATCAGCTGCTGACAGGTGAAATCTGCTAAGCAAAATCCTGGTGTTCAAAAGTTGTGATACCAGGGTGTTGGGCAAGTGAGTCTTTCGCGTTATAACATTGATTGTAGAAGTTCGGAGGAGTTGGTGTTGAACTGGACGGTCTGGGGATAATAAAATCCGGACGGGTGTCCAAAAGTTTAATAAGCAACAACTATGCGGGCATGGGCGGCATATGAAGGAATCATCGGTGCCGTAGGTCTTGATGACGTGACTATAGAGCGTAATTATGTGTGCGACCGTGAATGCGCTAACCGCCTGGGATTAGTAGGCTATCAGCGTACTCGTAGTACATCGTCAGCCAATAGACAACGATTGCGCTATGGTTAAGTAGGCTATATCGACTATATTCAATTTTCTTGTTCACATCAACCAACGAATATTGTCACTTGGAACTCACTCGCCTTCCTCTTCAGAAATTTGGATGTCTGTGTCCTTCCACCTTTCTTTTTTCTTAGCTTTGTTGGTGTACTGTATAGTGAATGTCTTATCTGTCTTCTTACAGTCCAAACCTACATTTAATTTTCCCTCCATATCCTGTCTAAAGTGCACTAACATGTATTTCTATGCGGGTTTATTTCTTTCATCATATTTCAAATATTTCTCTTTCAAGTTTAGATCTTACCATTAGAGTCTTCCTCTGTTTATCTTTCGAGAGACACGGTTTTCAGTTTCGTGCTAGCCTATCGGCTGTCCAACAACCATAGGCCGGTTGGACACGAAACCCTCATTTACACCCCTCTTGATTTTACTTCTTCGGGTTTACCATGAACACGTGATATGTGAGCGGAGCCACAGATGGTGCGGCACAAGCCACTTGTGGTGATGGTTAAGCGTAGGCATCCTTTGGCCTCGGTCACTGTGCCAGGCCAACCTGAATCGGATACCGTCAACCGTGTAGACGTACTGAGCTGGTGAAAAACGATCTTACCAGTATGAACCAGAAGTGCTTTTTGCATTTACAGCACTGCAAATGAGGAATGGAAGTTAAGAAGGGGACCTTAAAAAAGAGCTATCCGAACGTCCAACAGTTGACTGCGTCCTAGTTACCCCTGCCAGAGGCACAGTAAGAATTATATGCAAGTATATTACTCAGTGTGATTTTCGTGCTAGGAAAGCCCATCACAGCTGGATGATTCAAGTATTTTGCTCCTTGGTTCGGAATGGGTTATTAAAGAAACTCTGGTCCTACTGCTTCGCAGGTTAGACTTTCAGCCAGGTGATCCTGGTGAGGACCTTGAAGAAAAGCTCTTCATCTTGTTCTCTCACTTGTCAAGGTTTTGATCCAGAAGTTTCAGGTGGGGGTCCCAAGGGATTGAGCGGGTGACTGAAACTAAACGTGAAATCTCTGAGCTCCTGGCATGACTTTGTAGCCTATCTAAAATAAAGTTTACCGCCTTTAGATATGCCGTTTCCGTCGCTTGTTACAATCTGAAGGATTCTCTGATTTTCCCCAGTTCGGTCTCATCTAAAGTAAACCACAAAGTTAAAAGTTTCTGTTGGCTTTCGAACAAATATACAGTTCCTATGTGCCAAAATAACTTACAAATAATATCCGCTAGATGAAATCACTATATGTACAAGCAAGTTACAAATGTACGCAGTTTATACTATAAGACTGGGAAGTATTTTCTGTGCATGAACCACCAGCTTCTACTGGTCACACTCATTCATAGGTCTGTCACGGGACGTCTACAAATGTTGATCTTTTTGTAACTGCATATTTTGTAACCTTTCTTTCTAGTTGCTGTCCGCGGAGTTCCAGGAACCCTAATGAACTACTCTCCTTGTTCTTCTGTGACCATCTGATCCATCCGTTTACAACTATCTCAGACACTTCTGAGACAGTTTCTTGCTGACTACTTTTCTGGCTAACTACAAACAGCTGTTGATTTCACTCTACAAAAAAATCAAGACACATTTGATTAATGTGATTCATTTACTTTCCTGCAACCTTGGTTACCACTACTTCGTGATGTGTGAGTAGCCGTTCTGTAATGACCTAAAACCCGAGTACCTATTCACAGGTTTGATTCCTCCGTGTGCTACTGATGCCTTACAGAGATGAAGGTGCACCTCTTCTCTGATGGTGACGGACGATAGCACGTAATAGACATGAGTCCATCGGCTAGAAAAACACGACTACAGCCGATCAGAAGTGTCTTACTTACATTGCTGTTATTGGTCCCAAAACTGTCAAACCGGTTGGGTCTTCGCGACTCAAGCACCAGGAGGAGGCAGTCGGGTTGCCACCAGTCTGTCTCACATTCCCTAACTAATTGCTTCACGTATTTTCATCTATGAGGGTGCTAGTGACCTGAAATTCAAGGGGCTCGTAACTGTGTCCACAGCTTACGTTCTCCTGTTTCTGCTTCTTCGAGATGCTTCACTGTTTGCTGTTAATCCCACGAATTCGACTGTTACAAATTGGTGTCTTGCCATGGAGATTCCTGCGGTTGAACAATTGAACCTGCAAGACAATCCATTCGGGACTGAAGAGTCGGTTGAGCGTTTCGAGCTGTGATGCAGCCTCCGAAAGAACGACAGACAGGATCAATCAGCCCTATTTCACACTGCCGGTGGGTGTAACATGTACTTGCTGAAGAATCTGGCCTTCCAGGAAATGCTGTTGGATCACGTTCTTTCTGTCGAATTCCAGACCATAGAGACAGCCAATTGCAAATCTTTGATTCGAGAATGAAGAATGTCATATCGAAAGTTCATTCTGCAGTTGAAGAAACAGGCGGCCAGTTGAGATCGGTTGGAGGAGCAACTGCGCAACCGTTTAACTGCAGGCATCGACAACGTCGGTCTCCAAAGGAAGATACTTAACAAGAAAGAACGGGCCTTTTCGGAGGAGATAAGCGATTAAAATGATGATCTTTTAGTGGCGACCAGTCCGCTTCATACCCAAAAGTTCGCTGAAACAAAAAATTCAGCAGTCCGACACAGCGACGAAACCTGTGACTGTGAATCCATATCTACTTTGTGACGGACTCCATCTTTGGTCCACTTTTAGCTTTCTCAGAGCAGTCTGTTACGCGTGCGGAAGGAGAGGCCACATCTGAAAGGTCTGTTGGAAACTTAAGTGCCATTTCTCAGAGGTGGAGCAGACAGCTCGCAATGATAGCATCATCTCCATCTGCACGTTGGTATTCACTGGAGCTAATAATTAACTACTGAGCAAGTGATTAACAATTATAGAGCTCACCACACCTTCACTGCGAACACGGGAAGCAGTGAATCCATCATATCAATGGGTGTAATCGAATTCGTATGCTCGGATGTCGTGCTGGCACCAACCAACAAAAAGATCCACGGTGTAACTGATCGTTCTCTCCTGTTACTAAGTGGGACAACCCGTTTATCCCCTCGACTAGACGGATCAATTTTCTTGTGTAATTCTGAAAAGAATTCATCAGTTTTGGACTTGAAAGCGATGCGGACACTTGAGCCCTCTGTATCACCACACATGGCAAGTGATTTATCCTGTGACAGCGCATATATCTGGGAGTTGATTGGTCAATACTGTACCAGTTCCAATGAGATGACAGTCCGGTCTGCGAAGTTGAAGAAGAAAAGCCATCCGGTCTTCGTGAAACGTCATATGTTACACTACTGTCAGTAGGATGATGTGTTCAATGCTGTTGTTGCTACTACTAATACTACCATTTGTCGTATATTTTGAACGACAGTTTACACAGCTTCATGCAGATAAAGAGCGAGCGATGACGATAAACGGAAGTTTAAAGCACGCCGTCTGTCAAATGTAAGGCGCTGCATGGTTGACATTACTGAACAACTGGCAGGTATTTCCACGAGAGTAGCAGACTTTAATAATTCCAGTCATCAAACGGAAGAGTTACTCACATGACATGTTGGCAAGGGTAAAGGAAAAATAAAAATAAAAGGGTCTTTCAAAATCAGAAGCTTTCCAGGGCACAGGAGTGCTATCACATTCAAGGATCACGGATTGGAATGAGGAAATGTCCTTTATAGTGAGACAACCGTCAGAAAAGTGGCCACAATAAACGCATATATGTGTTATAGAACAGTCCGTGTCTAGAACGATCAGTAGGCATGAACCAGTGACTGTGTGGGAGAGCAGTCCCAGTCCAGTCCCAGTCGCAGAATCGCATTACAGGAAGGAGGATACATAATGCCACGAATGAGAAATAGAGTCATTGTCACAGCCATAATGTAACATGCGGGCCAGCCGCTTCCGCTCTGATCGTCCGTAGCACTCGTGGTCCGAATCTGGAGCAATATGGAGGCACCGGGGAACAGCGTTCTTCCGAAGTAGGGATTCGGACAGCAGTCCTGAAAAGAGGAACAATACGAACAAGCATGAGCCGAAGGCCCAGTAAGCCATGCACACGACTTACACAAACGCAAACTAAAACGACACCGACAGCACAGCAGCACGCCCCGTTACACAACTCAAATTCAATTCGTGCGCGCTAGCTGATTTCGGTTGCGCGTTACAATAGTAATCGAGAGCCAACTGAGTGGCGAAATAGCAAGAGTCAATCCCGTGCTTCATGACCTTGTCAGTCCAGACAACCTAGCTTCGACAGCATTTCACTTTAATAGCGTCCAGTACCAGACCGGCGCTTTCACAAACTGCTACAACCTGGAGTCTGATGAACGTGTTAGCCGTCAGTACTCGTAGCCCCTCGAGGACTGTGTAGTCCAGATTGCGCAGCGTTTTCACCAGGTCCTTGGTTTCCCGCATCTGTTTCCTGGTCGTGTAGGTCCTCTCAGCGATACGAGCACGTCGCCCGGTAACAAGTCTATAATACTCGGAATTACAGCCCTAGAAATTGTACCCGAATTTAAACCTTCCGCACAAGTATTGGGAAGATCTCGTACTGGCTACAGTAAGCAGTTCCTATTCATGAGATAAGAAGGCGCATTTAAAGATGGGCAACAGTGTTAAAGAAATCACAGACTGTCATTGGCCGATCACATCGACACTTATGGAGTCAAATTTTAAACTGATTAATGCAATACCGAACAAAGAACTTGGGAAATAACGGGGAGTGGAACATTGAGGCTTTTCGTCCAATCCTGATGCGGTATCTTAGCGTGATTTTCGGCTTGGTACCCTGTTATATCCTCTATTTTGCTGAGGTTTGGATAAGCCGTGAATCGAATAGATTTTCATCACAACCTTTCCCCCCTTGAGAGGACTCTACATTCATGTTTGCCAATCCTAATGATCTCGACACACTGAACCCTTCTGATACAAGACATTCTGCTTTCTTCATTGCGTTGTTTCTCCTTTTTGTCGAGTTTGGTGACCTTAATGTTCGGCGTCTTCTATGCGGCCTTATCAGAAACGACCTTCAGAGCCACAACTAAACAGAACAACTTCGACGTTTTGAAAGAACTGGGTCCCTTTGCATCTCCAGTTTTGCTGACTCCACTTTTATTCATTCTAAACAATGTGAACACTGAACAGTCAGGTTGCGTAGTTGAGCCTGATAGTTTTCACTCGGTCCAACCTTGTAATTACCATTTTGTGAAAGAGCACGACTCCCTCAAAGCTTTTAATCCCAGGATAGCTGGACCTCCTTCTGACACCAAGAATCGTACTGAAGTCAGTTCATTATCATTACTTGCCATCATTACATCAGTCGCACTTAGCAAGGCTAAACTTTTACCTGTTCCCTCAAGTATTCTCATTGTTGTTGATTTCTATTGAGCACCAGAGGCTATGCGATCTGGTAATAATTGTGAGATAACGCATTCGTTGGTTCCTGTGTCCACAATGAATTTATACTTACATCTTGACTTCAACTTGAGGCATCTGTGGATTAACTGATCATTCCTGGATTTAAGTTGCAATGAACAAACAGTAGTTGCCGGCTCGAAAGCATTTGTCTCTTTAACTTGAGTCAGGTAGCATTTCTGACATGTAAGTACCTTTTTAAGATGACCAGATTAACCACACAAATGACATAACGTTACGGAATCGGCAAGATGATCGTATGTGTAAGTTACTGCACGAGAAACAACTGTTCACTTTCTTTGGGCCGGGATTGGTGACTGATAGTTGATGAAACCGTGGAAAATTGTTTATTAGTTGAATTCTAATGACGGTGTGTGCCTTGGTGTTGCGACGTTCGAATCAGCAGTAGCAGCATTCATGCCATCCTTCTGAGCGCAGACGTCTCGGGTTGATGCTTCCGGGTAGGCCAGACTTTTCACAACTCATTATCACCAGCGGTAACAAAGAGCGCTGGTTTGTTTATCTTCATGTCACGACGAATGTCGCACCGTAGTTCGGATTTTCGACCCGCTCGATTTCACTCGCACTCCGCAAAAGTGATTTGTAATATTCGGACTTAGGGACTTCGAATAGCCCTGAAAATCGTACTCCACTTGAGACCTGTTAAGTTGGGTGTACGGAAAAGCTTGTGATGTGTGCATGCACAACACTTAATTTACCTGTGCCATTGTGAAGATGGTCATATTAGGACCGCGGGCAGTTGCTAACAGTTCATCGCTGTGTAAGAAAGCCTTGCCGATGGACTCCAGTTGAGTAATCACTGTTCTGATCAAGCGGAAAAACCATTCTGAGTGTTTAGCAGCTTCGGACTCAGTACCTGGCGTCATGTTTGTCCTTGAGACGGTGGATGCACTGACCAAGAGGGCACCATTTTGCTGCCAGTTCAGTGCAAACAGACGCGTCAGAGTGCTCTCCAGAGTACGGCCTGGGAAATGTAACTGGAGCCGGTGAGTGAAACTCGAAGGAGCCAGCTCGTCGGTCCGCCTGACAAGAGAAGCCGATTCTTTCTGATACCAACTTGATCTGACAGCATCCATTCACCTGACTTTCTCGCGGTTGCGTTCATTGGGACTGACTTACTTCATGTGTTGAATAAGACCAATTTTGGTCTGAAAGCTGTGATCACAGTTGGTGCACCTAATTCCTGTTCTGCACCGTATCTGCGTCGATGCATACGAGGATGAGCCACCAACCCAGCGTTTGGCTTACAGATCTGGCCACATCCTGAGCAGATGTACTCCGCTCGTCTACCCTATGTGCTGGCAGATGCCGGTGCAGAGGCGCTGGTGGTATTTTCATAGTCTTGATCGAAAGTGACCGGCATACTGAAACTAGATAGACCGGTTGGCGCTAGCTGGATTTACTGAACTATTAGCTAGTCAAGGTTTGCATCGTGGTTGCCTACCCGGCTCCACGAGGAGGTGGTTCAGCGGTTCACTTACTACTGCTACTGATATTGTCACTGTGAATGTGACAGCTTATATTTCTACTAGTGCTGCTAATAATAATACGATTACCCCTACCAAAGAGAATTCAGCTAGATTGTTCAGGTTTCAGCGCCAGAAACCATTCCTACGCCGCGCTGACTCCAACAATGTTATACGCTTCCAGAGAAACAACCTTCGCTCGGTTCGTGGCACTGTCACTCGATGGCTTGGTCGGTCTTTGGTTAATAACTCGGATCTTAAAGATGACACCACAAATTGATGTCATTTGAACCAGATCCACTCCACAGCCGCAATGGATAACAGGATGATTATCGAACTACAAAAGGACAGCCGGACTGGCAAGTGAAACAATTAAAGAACCCAACCCAGAACCTTCCAACTCAACTCCAAGATCTGTTCGAAGGGAAAATCGACCAGACAAGGTTATCCTGAAGGAGGGAAGTTGTGGTGATCGCAGGCTACGGGCTAGCAGTTCACCAATGACAGCATCTCATAGACATGGGTCCATCGGCTAGAAAAACACGACTACAGCCGATCAGAAGTGTCTTACTTACATTGCTGTTATTGGTCCCAAAACTGTCAAACCGGTTGGGTCTTCACGACTCAAGCACCAGGAGGAGGCAGTCGGGTTGTCACCTGTCTGTCTCACATTCCCTAACTAATTGCTCCACGTATTGTCATTTATAAAGGTGCTAGTGACCTGAAATTCAAGGGGCTTGTAACTGTGTCCACAGCTTGGGTTCTTGTGTTTGTGCTTCGTTGGGGCTAGCATTGGGATCGGGCTAATTCATTGCTTATTGTTAATCCCATGAGTTCGACCACTGAACCTTCACTTCGCTGGTGGTCTCAAGGACCAGCTGTTTGCAGCTTCTCCATTCGACCGCTAGCCCAGTGTATACTGCTTGAGGTGATGCTATTACGATCGTTGTTGGTTTTCAGTCATTTTACTGATACCAATTCTCACCAATTACATCCAGCCGATAGGGCCAAACGCGGATGCATCCGGTTGCCGGTTTGGTTAGTTTGTGTGCATAGGTGGATATCAGCATCACCGCATATTCTGACCTCTGTAGCCTTGTCGAATGCAGACTGGTCAAGGACTAAACTGAGTTCAGTATACAAATGAGGTGACTCAAAGTCTAAATGGTTGTCGTGGTCTACCGGTCTCAATTCATGATCGAATGGTTTAGCAGATGTGAACCGAAGCTCACAAAACTATAGTGGTCGGTTTTAACTCAAAATGTGATAAATGGAAACGAATGTGCAACCTGACGTGTTGTAGTCATTTGGAAACAAACGTCCGGAAACAAAGATAACAGTGTTTTGCTGTCTTCCTAACTGCATTAGTTTGTCACCTTTTCATATCAGTTATTCCTCCGCTCATACGCATTTCAATTCATTAGTAGATGCTAGTGGATATAAATTCAATTAAAAACTCTTAATTGCAACCTGTCTTTTAAAATCAGCAAGACATTCTAATACGCATTTACCTAGCGTCACTGTTAAACAGAATATTTTAAATTGCCTTAGTCACAGTTATGACGTCAATAACCGCGACGGAGCGGTGCGCATATTCAACGCGGTATTTTTTCGGTCGAAAACTCGCAGGTCTCTTGGATATGTCCTTAATAAGCGATTCACAAACAGCTGGACTTGTATGGTCCGAAATCTTAAGTAGTTCTTTATTTCCGCCATTCTGCCGAGGAATCCGACATTTCACTCTGAATACTGAGACTTCAGTACCTAGATGTTTTTCGTTCGGTTAAACTCAGAATTGAACTTGTACTGTTGCGAAACTTGGATTCCATGAAACATTGCACCAAATTCCGCTGTGTAGACGTGACACAGAAGAGAATGCAGAAAAATCCCAGTGTTTTTGTAGGCCACGTTTGTCGAAAATTACGGTGCACTCAAACTTGTGATTCAGAACGCACCCTTAAACTGGTGGTAGTTGTACCAACAGCATCATCAATGCATTTATCCGCTGCGACAACACTTGATATCAAGGGCGCGTCACTCTTTGACCCTGAGTCGGGTCCACCACAGTATACTCGAAACTACAGACTATACACTGCGTTACTCTGTTCGGCAGTACCTCCGCCTTCCAAGAGTCAAGTCAATCAGGAACCCCTACACCCCAGTTCACCTTGGCGACTTGGACATTCCGAGTTTATCTATTACTATCCCTGTTTCCCGCAAACCATGAGTGATAAGAGTGCTCATCAATCAATGTTTAGTTTCGAGACATGTGGTCAAAGACGATTCGTTCGGCCTCATCACGAGGAACACTATCGTCCCGGTTCGCATTCAGTCGTTTATTAATTTACACAGACCGTACTTTTCCCATGACTTACATTTGTTCCATCCAGTTTCTGTGTGGTCTTATACGGACTAAAATCGGGAACTGTCGTGGTGGCTGAAATAACTGCAAATCTCCCGGTCGTGGTATCTACAATCAACCAAACGTCTGTTCGTTTTATTCAATCTGGTTTGATCACACAATATATGTGTTGTACTGGAGACAACTGTGTGGCCAAGGACGTGGCGAAAACAACACCTAATTTCCGTTATGCAGTCTTCAGGAAGCTACGAGCACCATGGGCAATCTCCATAATCAAGCTCGATGTTATCGCCGTTAATGACTACGAAGCTGTGTTAGTGGACATCCGAACAGTGGATAACTACCGAAGCCAGACTGCTTGAACTGACCAGATTTAAAAATATGGAACTGACTCAGGTTTCCGCTTACTAACCATTGTGGGATCTTTGAAGACCACAGCCCTTTTCATGACTGCAAATTATGGTTGGCTGCTTTTCATTTCAGCAGATATCTCGCTGTGAAAAGACATTCTACCGTCTCCATAAGTTAGACTTGAATGTGCTATAATTTAGGTGCCCTAGAGATACGTGAACGCTGAGAGAATCTTTTCACTTTAAGCACCTATTTTTGCTTCTGTTTCTACACATCTTGTAAAAAAATTTAAAAACTGATTCTGGTGTTATCTATCTTTATCATCCTAATCAAAGTACGCTATTTATTTGAAATGGAATGTGATGTGACGTCCTTCTTCTGATAGCCAGTTTGTTTAGATTTCTGTTTTCGTTTCTCTCGTCTATTTTTTTTGCCGCGCTTTGCTCTTTCTTCGAAAGAAGCGTGTGCAATATGCACTCTTCAAACTTACTAATAATTGTAGTGATGATAACACAACTACCTGTTGTACACTCAGATGTATTTGTTAACATATCCGAACCTTATTTTTCCGCAGCGCCGGGTTACTACCTTGCGATATGACAAGAATCTCAAACCGCTGTCCGAAATTATGCACCGAAGCATTACGCGGGGCATAGGCACCACTTATCGATTAATTACATCATGCTCATTACCCAATGTCGACAAGTAATGAGACCTTTGCCACACAGAATGTCGAAGTCACTGTTGAAAGTATGCAACATGATAGCTATGAACGGTTTATCATTGCGGCTGCCATTTCTGACATAAATGCTATCAAAACATTTTGGAGAAATTAATGTGTAACGGTTTTGTACAGCAGCAAATAAACGCCTACTGTTTGGGAAATGACAGAACGCCGTCAGTCGTTTAGTGCTGAAGTACCTGTTCGAGACAAGATGCATCTTTCTTGGTAATTCCAGGTTTCCGCATTCGCTACAGAACAGTCTGTCACTAATACGTTAGTACTTATAAAAATATCCATTATTTATCGTATATTCCCATATATGCTTTTCAAAACTAACGCACTTTAGTCCCACAGTCGATCAGTGCATGTGCTGACTAGAATGGGCTATCTGTTACCAATCTCGAACGTGTTTGCTGGGATGAAGGTCTGATGATCGGGGTGGGTAAGATAACGCTGGAACTCCTAAGATCAATATAAGGCTCACATTAGGACTCATTGTGCGGCGTGAAAACGTCCAATAAAGCACAATC
>QNGE01000877.1:198713-213902 GCA_008508345.1 Paragonimus westermani
CCTGACAATCCACCACAATTGGCCCAGATCGCCTTGGCCTACCACCGCAGGAGCCTACCACAACGTTGCACTCTCCAAGTCATTGACTTCTGTCAGTACTACTCCGTCATCATGGGAACAAAATGGGCACTCAGAACGCATTCTCATTCTATGCATTCTTCTGGTCGTGGTTTGAAAGGACATCGGAATACCGTTAGGTCAAGGCAATGATGACATGTTAATAAACTACTTCCAGTAAGCACCGTTCATCTCATTTTCAGTGATTTGTCCTCGTATACTACCTTACTCATCTTTCTTTGCTCGGGTTGTGAGAGTGAATGGTGTTTGATGCGGTAGTACTTCACGGAAGCCAGTGGACCACGTGCAGGGTAGTGCACTGTGTTCTATCGCCATGTACGCAGAATGTCACAGATTACACGCCTGATGTTGCCATGTTACAACACGTGACAACAGCAAGTTGTGATTGACGAACGAGCTTGTAACTTGCACACATATGTGCCAAGCCTCCTCAGCTTGCACATCGGATGGTTGGAAGGTGATGTGACGCCATCAATGGAATTAAAATCTGTGCACAAGAATCTTCCGTGGTAATTTTGTCCTGCACTTATCGTATATGACAAACGTGCTTCTTAAATGAATATCACGTACACAAATAGGTGGAGAGCACTTTCATACAACGTGGACACATCCCACTTTCTAAGGATGAGTTCGAATCCGGTGGAGCAACATTCCTGGGGTCAGCGTCCGGTTAAACATACCAGTTAACTGACAGCTATCCACATCAAGTTTAACTGCAATTGCCCATGCAACATTGAATACATGGCTCCAACGTATTAAAGCATGCACCGCACACACATGACACATAGAACTTCTATGTTTCCAGTACCTCGATCATGTAGAGTCAGCCGTTAGGATTTTAACCAAAAAGCGAGTTCAACGAGTCGTTATTTTCAACATAACAGCGGGCCTTCACAGCTGACTGTGAATGGAGGCCGAAATCATGAGGGAGACCATCAGCTCTATCCAGGGACAACTTTTCCGAGACAGTTTCTTCCACAGATAGTTGACCTGGAGATAGGTCTTCCTATTGGCCAATCCGCATCGATCTAGGTCATCCTGAAACAACCAGTTTCAACAACTGTACTTATATGCAATTGCAATAGCAAGTATACTCGTTAACACGGGATGAAATTCCGCAATCAACATACAACTGTATCTCTCTATGTTTTAAATTTTTTTCCGATGCGTTGGCGTTCTGTCCTGGACAACGTTGTGCGATAACTTCAAAGTAGTAAAGAAGTTTCCGTTTTGTTTTGCATTATCTCAGTACGATCATTGATAATGGAATGTTTACATGCTGGTGGATTATAAGAAAAGCCGTGTTATACTTTTACCAATGTATCAGTTCCGGCCTTTTCTAACGCGTATTATCGGCTGAAGTTTCATGCGTCGTGAAGATACAGAGGCGAATGACGTGAACTCAGACACATCGAAATATAAATATAATATACAGTCCCACCTGGTGATATACGTAGTAATAACTAAACATGGGCACGCCTACTTATGGTAGTTCTAAAGCTTGGCACAACTATTCAAAGCCCAACTGAATGTGCTGATATGGTTAGACCCTTAGGACAGTGTTTGCACACGCTACACGTTACTTGCGAATCAGGTTAATACCTACGAACCCTTGTATTTAGCACTATAGGCACTGCGTTAGATGGGAGTAACACCCAGTGGTTTTTACATCTGGAAGAGCACGCTCAAATATATCCATACGAGTCTTCTCCAAGTCCATAATGAGATTCACCCGTTACAACCGTCATTCCAAAGTAAGCGTAGAATTTTAAGTAATGAGGCGCTAATTGATAACCAGGACGGGAACCAGTGACACTTTGGCATACGCCAACGTTGGAAATACAGTTGGATGGATACTGAAGGTGTTATTATCAAAGCACCATCATAAGTTCAGTCAGCAAAATCAAGCAGAAGTTTATGTTGCTCCCGCGTGCCGTGAATCAGCATCCTCTCAGCTACCTAGTCATTATCATACAAAGGAAGAGCTCCTACTTTTCAGTAAAACTGAACTACGTAAAGATTGTTAGCTTGCTCAGGTCATAGAAGGTCGGTGACACTGAACATTTATTTCACTTCCGATGGTTATCCCATATATCGCTAGCGTCGCCATAACATAAATCGTGTACGTCTTGCACACACGCGGCTGTGATCCTTCTCGACGCCCCTACTGTTTCATCATCTCGAGTTTTGTTTCGCTGTTCACGTAAACAAAGTTCAGGTGGACCAATTTTCCCTGCATGAGGTAGCACATTTATCAGAGACGATGGTTCACTATTTTGTCAACAAGCAAATCGGATAGCAAGGACCGTACATCCTTTCACCCCCAAGAACTTTTCAGTGTTAGCTTTATTCCGGATATGACAGTGCCTGTCAGTGAGAAGCTCTCTTGTTCCAACCCGGAGGGTCATATTTTAAATGTTATTATCAAAACACGAGTTTGAGTTTGTATTAGCATCATAAGTGGATAGAAAATATCTAAAAGTACACAAAAGTGTACGAGTAAAGACCACAATGTCTCTGTAAACAATGATACCGAGACAGTGCTGATAAAGGTCCATGCTCACGGCTGCGCTTCACAACATTTCAGTTAAACACATGATGTCACCGCAAACGCGTTGACTCCGGGCTTCACTATCATTGAACTAATCAGGCGGGTTAGAGTGTTGCGAAACCGATCGTCAGCAGTATTTAAATGTAATCAGGACACCACGTTTCGGACTTTGTTCGAATTGGATATACTCAGCTGGATGCGTGCGGCCATGATTCATTGGGGTCATCTTTCCTCAACGCTTCGTACTGTGTTTCGTACTGCACTGAACCAGCGTTTCCCATGTACGCACTACTCCAGATCAGTGCTGTCCGTAGTGTTGATTCGCAATAAATCCCGCATCGTTCGGATCTGCTGGGTGGTCATATTCTATGAAGGTTACTNCATCTTTCCTCAACGCTTCGTACTGTGTTTCGTACTGCACTGAACCAGCGTTTCCCATGTACGCACTACTCCAGATCAGTGCTGTCCGTAGTGTTGATTCGCAATAAATCCCGCATCGTTCGGATCTGCTGGGTGGTCATATTCTATGAAGGTTACTATGAATAAGGAGTGTGGATGAAATACACTGTGAGCGTCCTTTTATACGGTTGATTAGTATGCTGTCCGTATAAAAATTTTGCAAAAGAACATATTCGCTTATTTTACACACTTTGGTTAAGGACACACTTGAGAGTGTTTTTCATTTGCAAATAGGTAGGTCACGTATTTCAAGCCCTGGAGCATGCTATTTAAACGTTTGCTACCTGAACGTAGGCAGTTAATCCAACCTTCATAACATGCGCAACCACCGGGCGAAAGATGCACACGGCCCTAAATTTGATCACACGCTTAGTCACGTGACATTGCACGTGTACCGACAGTCCGGTAGGTTCAACTCTGTTCGTTGGACCAGTTATTCTATGTGCGATGTCTGCAGTTCGAGCTGGTTTTAGGAACTTTGGCTAGGTTTGCGGCCAGCTGACACAGAAGTAAGCCAGGTTTTGTCTGTCCGTCTACTGAGGTGACCAACATTTTGGATACTAGACACCCGAGTTGACAACCTAGACGTTGCTAAATCGACAGAGCTACACCAGACGAAAAACTATCATCCCTAATTTCCAGTATGTGTTCTGCCTTTTCCATTTGGTGGGTACAGAATATCCAGCGAATGATTGCAAGTTGGCTAGACTACAAAATCTGATAGAAAAGAACTTCAATCAACTCAATCTCAGTGGAGATGTTAATACATCGGTGGCGAAAATACAACTTCCATCAATATACTGGTACGTGGCGGAATTACTGGCTAGAGAGTATCAGACAGCTAAGCAACTTCTGTTACTTCGCAAAATCACCTCTTGCGAAGCTGCTTTGAGGTCTTTATACTAGAATAGCCATAAATTTTCACTACTTCACACGATTGTGGCTGATCGGTTTGAGCACTTTCACCCGACTGGATACAATGTAGAATGAATAGTCAGTACCGAGATTCAAAAGTTGATTAAGTAACCTTCAAATATCAAAGCAAATCCTCAAACCTATTTTTATCTTGTATATTGCAATGAAAAAAACAAGTTTACGTATCAATATCACCTACTACATTTAGTAACCATTGATAAAACCTGTTGCTCTAAAGCAAAATCACTGACAGAATTTTTAACTGAAATAATATCGACTGCATATGAAACTATAGCTCATGCGTGCATAGGTTTTATCAGCAGAACATCACACACAATTTATCGCAACTGTGGCATACTCATATTTTCCCGTCGGTCCTTTCCGGGAGGGGGCTAACAAGTCCATTGGAGTGCAATAACTGCAATCGATTGTGAGTGATGTCCAACCCAAGATAACTACTTATCAGTAGTATATGGATTTCACTGGATGAGAAAAAGGGCATCAGATTGAGGGCTTCGGCATAGCATTCAAACTTGTGGTCAGGGTGAC
Organism: Paragonimus westermani; assembly: GCA_008508345.1. Taxonomy (NCBI): domain Eukaryota; kingdom Metazoa; phylum Platyhelminthes; class Trematoda; order Plagiorchiida; family Troglotrematidae; genus Paragonimus; species Paragonimus westermani. The sequence goes on from QNGE01000877.1 coordinate 203,266, forward strand.
CAGACCGTTTCCTACAAAATACTTACTTTCTCCAGCAGTAAGTCCTGTAATGATAGTCGTGTAAAACGTTCTGTTGACAAGTGGCACTTTTCAGGTCATTAGCCATCCATAAGTTTTCCAGCCACATCCCAAAGAAAGAATAACCTTCCGCGGAAGATCTCTAAAGGAGGCCAGACATGATAACTTATAGTAGACATACGTGTTTGCAGGGTCGACAGTCATTTGAAATTTATTGCCTGACTTGTCAGTTTCGTTTTCCTATAACTCACGAATCCGCACCGGTTTTTCAGAGATATCAGATATCCCCTAGTTGCAATGTGTTCTCTTGAAAATTGCTGTAAAGGCAAAAAAACATGTCAAGCACATAATAAAGCCAATGGTTCTCCGAGAGCGATTTTGTGCATACACCAGTGTCTGAATCTGACATTAATACTTTTTGAAAGTGGCATATTGAAAGGTTTACAGAATTGTATGGGCTGCGATGTTCATACCAACCGGAAATCTCTTCTTCTTTATATATTGATAACTTGTGGATTCCATTAAGCCACTTTCACTACACATTCATCGCAGTTTCGCACGCGCTGGCTAAGTCAGCCCAATAAACCCAAGTAGCTCGTGATGAGTTGGTCTCTAAGACCGATGCGACAGTTTTCAATAGACAGTCACGGTTTTGCGTGAACTGGGGTGGATCGATCGATCGGCTGTTGTTTAGGCCAAAGCGTCAACCGAGTCTGTCCGAAATTGGGGTCATGCGAAACGCATGTGCTGCGTCCTGAGCTCAGATCGTCTCAGCAGTGCAGGCGGCCGTGAACACGTGCCGGCAATCGCGCAGCCTGTGGTGTTTGCGTTCGAAAACACCAATGCTGTGACGGCGACGAATCGATCAGAACAGTAATCTTAGTCAACGGTCTCTGCGCTTTCTTTAGGCATACTGGTTTCTCTACCAAGTTCTCTGTCGAGCGGAGGGCAGTGTGGATGGTGCGATCAAATGGTCGTTTTCAATATAACCTTTTTTGAGCAGCTGTTGAGGAAAGAACAGCCAAGGATAATATTGAAACTGAGAGAATTACGATGACCACATGTCGGAAGGGGATGAAAGTTAAAAATTAGACGAAATAGTCTCACTAGTGTTAAGGCACGCTGGTAGTCAAAATGCAGTAAGGCTGCTAATTTTAACCTCAGCTGAGAACCACCTCGTCCCAAATCAGGTCAGGTTCATTGATTTTGCTTCATGGTATCGTTCTGATTGCTTTCCTCATGCGTTAAAATTTCACTTATCGACTACTCAAGTTGAGTGTGTTGGCGACCGAATAACACACCGTTTTAATCGGAAATGAATCAATTGTATGCTGGGTATGCGATTGGCGCCCAATCCAAATTGCCAACCGGTTCAACAGACTTTCGAAATATGGACAGGTAGATTCTTGTGACAGTGGACCACTAGAAAGCCACTGGCGTACTTACCAGATTTCCGAAAATGGATGTCTGTTGACATTGGACATTTGTATGATGGTTGTCTCTCGAGGGTGATACCTACCAGAGATCAACAAACGCCAGTCCTATCGCATGCAGGTCTACAGTGCACAAATGTGTGGATGTTTAGATGAGCACACTGACGGTGACTGAGTGAGATTGGCCTAAGATACAGACGAAATGGGCCTTTAAAAGGCCGCTACAAATGAAACTTTTAAAGGAACTTCAATGAACAGTGAACGAAAAAAGCAACACTTTGCTTTGATACTCAATTTGACAAGTTTAAAAGTGTTCTGCGAATGGGATTAGAAGGAATACAGATTCAATTCCTTAACTGCCGAATTAAAAACAAGCCATGGTGAGCTGAAGTGTGTTGACCGGTGGATTTATTTGTTATACTACACCATACCCTATGTAACTTGCGTTATTATTATTAGTCATTATCGATGTGAATAGTAATTTCTTTCTTGTTTTTGATAAATCTAAAAGCTGGAAAAGCAACAACATAGGAAACGCTGTAGTGTGAGCACGAAATGAGCTTGGTTGGGAAAGGTACATCTTAATTGCCGTATATATATGATATATGGCTGTCTTTTCCTCCTCAGCCCCAAATATTTCGATAAACATTGCTGTCCACGGGGGCACCGGATAACATTAAGGCAAGGCTTGAGATAAGGAGAATAATCAACAAATCCTACGCGTAACAGATTCAAAAGTTCATATCTGTAAACGGGCTTGGAGTATTTTTGAATGATTTGGGATGTGCTTAAGTTACGCTGTCGATAGCAAAAAGATAAACCACTTTCAGTAGCACTGGTCAAAATGAGCACGTTTTATTCTACGCGATCTGCTAAACTCACCACCGTATCTACCAGTTTTACGTACCTGGACTATATCAATTTCTGTTAAAGGAACCTGATGATGCCCAATTACTATGTAACGACCGTTACAGGGCAGCAAGTGACATTCTGTAGTGTGTCAAACTAAATGCGTACTATTGCTGGCTATTTTCAACGCAAATATTAGGTAATTCACGTTTGTGTGTGGACCTATAAAGTACACCTTCGTATCATAACACCACTGAGTTCGTGAAGACATTGACCAATTCGGTAATCCTGTATTAATTAGTTGCGCAATGTGTCCATTCTTACAAGTACAAATCAAATTATATCCGAATTTATCATACAGCGAAATCATGTGGTCAGAAAACATATTGGTGGATGTTCTATTCAGGGTGCTTGTTGCCGACTGTGAACTGGCTAACATCTAGGGTCGTTTCGTTCACCACCTATGCATATAATATAGTTAAGTGCTTGCACATCGTAGCCAAACAGATCAGGTAACAACCGGTCAGATCAGTACATCAATCAAATAGCCTCTATGGGGACAATGACGTTGTTTTTGCTCAAAGGTAGCCTCACAATGTTAATGTTATTTTAGGAAGGTGGTCAAGTGAAATTAGACAACTGGCTTGGTTCATTCATGCATGCTTCGTCTCAGTGAAGTGGGAATGTGATGTGTAATTCCTAACTTTAACACTTCTACGATACTCACCATCATCTGTGAGTCTATACGATGCTCTTGTCGGAGATATAAGCAACCGTAGTTCCCAGTGAACCTAACCGTCACCACACTAATGTGAGCGACGTAGTTTAAAGACCGATTCTAGCCTATTCAATCATTAATACATATAATGCAGAATACTCCATTTCTTGAAGCTGTATTCATATTCACAGTGGGTTGTATTCTTGTTTGAGTTTAGTAATTAAAGAGAGCATACTTGAACTGGCTGAACGGATGCCAACAAGTGGTAATCGTTTTGTAAGTTGACTCTGTTGTGCGGTACGTTACATCTGATGAGGTAATTGGAAATTGCAGTTCTCTAGCTTGCTGGTTCCAGTCAAATCACTGACAGGTTTTACGCACATCGAGAGGTAAATTGTCAGCTTCATACACCACAGCATTCCAGCAGATGCGGAGTAATCAGTCTGTCAAGCATAACTCACATTAACTAACAGGAGTATAATCCATAGACATTGTAGATAACACCAATAGTTGGTATCAGTTTTGGTACTAGTGTAGTGAGGATAGACGGTCGCACCATGCTACTCACACCACTATTCAGTAGCAGCATGAATAGAAATGATCGCGGGATAAATACGGGAGAGATACGGGAAGGTTCATTGGGAGGCAGAATGATATGGAACGGCTTTCGTCACATGGCGGAACTGAGACATGGTGTCTAAAGCGACTGGAACATTCTTGGACGAGTGTGGCGTGCAGATGAGTGCTTTTGTTCGTAGTCCCGTTGAGACGCTTAAGTCCCAGATAAAAAACCTCTGTGCCACACGCCTTCCGGGTTCACAACACTAGTTTTGAAATCTCGTTGTTGACTTAAGGTCAAGTCTACTGCTTTCTGTCAGCTCGAGTCAAATTGGAAACGACATTAACGGGCAATTAACGGGACCCAGCGGAAAATGTACAGATACATCTAGACGAGGATGAATTTAGTGAACGGCGTAGGTCAATATACGTTTCAGATCTGAGCTGACCATATGCAGTAAAATGATAACATTATTTCAAATCGATGGGTTGTCCACAAAGGAAGCCGTCTAGTTGTGATGGATGCTTTGATGATTTAGTAATGGTCATTTGAAAGAAAATCCTGATTGAAAACAAGTGAAGTCCACACCCACTGGAGAACAAGTACCCTGACAACATTACGGGTTAACTGCTATGAAGGATGGCAGTACCGAACAGAATGGACTATCATAATAATTCTCCGTTGTAATCCAACTCGGGGGACTAATAGCAGGCAGCTCCATGCTAGCCTCAACGTAGTAGAAACAGGGGACCTCGGGCTGTGGACACAGTTGCAACTTTCTTGTGGTTCCTATTACAATCACTTTTGTAGAAGAAAACACGTGAAGCAGTTGGTTAGAGAATGTGACGTAGACAAGTGGCAACCACCCTGAATCTTCCTGGTGCTTGACATGCGAAGGCTGCACCTGTTTGACAGTTTCCGGACCAATCACAAGGTAAGACACTCTTGATTGGTTGTGGTCGTGTCATTCTAGCCGATGGACACGTCTATAACGTGTTATCGTCCGCAAACTGCCAGTCCTCAACTTTCGGTCATTAGGTTTTCTCATGAACAGACAACTAACGGAAGATGTTCAGTCAACTTTTCTGTTTAACAGAGTAACTGATGGCTCGTTCTAAAATTCTTCAAATTTCCTTACCAAGAGCAACAAGAACAATATCTTTATTGTGTTGTTGGTGCTAAGCAACTGCGATCACCACAAGAATTCGCGCGGACTGTTCAGTTTAACAGAGACATAGAATGAAGTAAGATATTTCGTGTCTAATTTCAAGTAACTTGGATATGTGAGTAAAGGTGTGTCACTTGAACTCGGCCTGGGTTTCGTTTGAATAAGCTTAAAGAGACAGATAGTTCTGAAGTTATCTTTGACCACTCCATAAGGTGAACTGTCATCACTTTTTTTCAAAACTGAATGCGTGAATGAGCTTGAGTCACACCGTATTATCAATCATCATCAATCTTATTGAAGGTTTGGCAGCGGGTCAAAATCAGCACCAGCTGAAGAAGAAAATATGGCTAAAGTTTTATGGTTAAATCGAGAATTAGAAGGTTGGATCTGTGCAAAAAGGTGAGTTGGATGAAGAAGGACAGCAGAAAAATAGGGCCAGGTACTTGAAAATAGTCGCCTGTACTGAGATCTAGTGAAAAATGTTGAACTACATGAATTGGATCCGATTAAGTGCGATGAGTTGTGTCAGGTAGGATTTCCGTTGAAAAACTTTTGAGTATGCAAATGGACAAAATGCCGTGAAAACAACAAACAGTGTGCGGCAATAACCTTACAGCGTGCAAACATTGCCATGGATCTAGTTCCAAATGTGTGCACAACCTTTCTTCTAGTCAATTCACACATATATAGCTGGAGCTCCTTCACATGGATTGAAGTTCAACATAGCGCACAAGAATGTCAATAAATTGAAAACTCGGATTCAATTTTAACACATGTATGTTCAGCTGAGGCAACTGTCTCCCACATCTGATGAGATAGGCTGTTTCCGTGCAAGATTGATGAAGATTTCTAACAGGGCTGTCGAAAGCAGGGATACTATCGGATCATGAGGAACTAATGGAAGTGCAACACTTGGTATTCCTTAGACCGGATGAGGGTTGCGCTGTTGTCGTCATGTCAGAGGACAAGTATATAGGGAAAATGGACACCGCTTTTGAAGACCATCAACAGTTCAAAGCGGACCAGACAGTCGAAAATAAAATATTGTTTGAAAAGTCATGTTGCAAGGCAATTTTAGATACTGTTGTTAAATGGACACGTCCGAAACTCCGTATAAGCAGTTGAAACCATTCTGTACGGGAACATTCCGAATGAGGAATGCCCCAAAAATACACAAGGTTGGTGTACCTCCACGTCTGGTATAGTGTATGTACAATTCTGCTTATCACAAAGTTGCTGATCGGCCAGTGGACATTCTGCATCCCATCCACAAAGTTTTATTCTCATACTGCCTGAAGGACTCTTTCGAAATAGCTGAAAACACTGCGGCCAGTGTTCCACGTATGTTGAGTCCCTTTCTGCATATGTTTCCCTTCGTGGGGCAGTTAATTTTTGTGTGATTTGATATCTAGTCAGAACTGTGATACAGATGTTCCATTTGAGTACCTATAATATTCGGAACTAGGGGCTTCGAATAGCCCTAGAAATCGTACTTGACTTAAAACCTCCCACGCAAATGACAGGGAGAAGACCTGATATTGGTAGCAATAAGCAGTTTATATCCGTGAGACCGGAAGCCGAAGTTATGGATGCACAATAGTGTTAAGGAAACCCCAGTCCGTCATTAGCTGGTCGCATTGGCGCATGGAAAGTCACAAACGGTCAATTAATTGGTGCAACACAGAACAAAGAAATTAGTGAATGACGGAAGGTATACCATTGAGACTGTCCGTCCAATTTTGATGCGGTATCTCAAACGCGACGTTTGGATTGGTCTCCATTTCGATCTTCTGTTGTGTCGGGGTTTGGGTAAGCGATGAATCAAGTAGGTTTTCACCATAATACCTCAAAGGTCTTACTGTTTTTTGTGTAGAAAACAATAGTTTCGATTTTGGGGGGACATGCTTACAAACAGATAGGCGGTGTTCTTATGGATAGTCCGCTAGTCCGATTACTAAGCTGATACCTTTTTAGGAGTGATCGAGTGGCAAGTCCTGAGTTATATGGCCAAATCGTTTTTGTACAAATGATACGTTGCAATAAGATTTGATAATCGATAACACGAAATCGCAGTAGTAGACGCACACGGCCAGAAGCCTGAGTAGAGACACAGAAAACGTTAACGCATCAAGTCTTATTGATTTAATGACATGTGCAAGCGGCCAAAAATGGTCTGAAAATGTGGTCAATAAACTGTAAAGCAAGTGAGTTGTCAAGGTCAGCCCGGCCAATTGGAGAGCGGCCAGATAAGTAATTTGTTTGACACTACACTTGTAACTTCCCTCTCCTTCTTAGCGAACATGATAACCCTCAAGTCGATATCGGTCTACTGGCCTCCGCACGCGTTGCGACTGTTTCGATGACTCATCTGTGGTTGTTGCTTATATGGAAACAGATCTCTCTGGATTTGTCTACGTATCGCCGTTTTCTGTCAACCTCTTCGGCTCAAGCGCCTTCTTGGTGCGATGTCGGACATGGTCAGAAAGTCGACGCACAATGCGGCCGTCAGTCATTTTCAAGTCAGAATCGTTCCACGTGCAGCTTATGATTGTAGCTGGCTGCATACCTGCCTTGTGAGGTAGACTGGTATAGATTGGAATTGATCCCTTCACCTGCATTTCCCTTCTATCATGTGATCGGGCACACACCTTCCCCTGTTTTGTCTCGACGTAGCTGCGAGGATTGGAGGAAAGTGAATGCAATCTTATTCACAAGTTTCAACCAAACATCACTTTTGCAGGAGCTTTCCCTGCCGATTCAGTTGAAGTTGTCCTCTACCTGAATAAAAACCGACCTGGTTTGTTTTATACGGTTTCAGAGCGTTGCATAGGGAGGCCTTGTTTAACAACCTGAACTGCACGTTCGACCAGACCACTTGAGGCAGGGTGGTATGGCGCAGACCTTACGGGCTGTACGTTATTGTTACGCAGAAACTGTTGGAACTCTCCAGTAATGAAAAGAGCTCCGTTGCCAGCACAAATTGTCTTAGGTATTCCGAGTGTCGCAAACGAAAATCGTATTCTGTATATCGTTGACTGTGAATCAGTATGTGCGACGGGATAGACACTGATCCATTTGGATTGGGCATTAATTACAAGCAAATACATCGAAGCATTAATCCGGCCAATGTAGTCCACTTGTAGTCATCGCCAAGGTCTCCCTGGCCAACCCCAAGGGTGAACTGGCCCTGTGGAATTACCTCGTTGGTAGTTCTGGCACACGTCACATGATTTCAAGAATTGATCAATAAATAAATCTGTATTCGGCCACCAGTACTAACCCCTAACCAGGGCTTTCATTCTTGTTACTCCAGGATGAGCATTATGCAATTCTTTGAGCAATTGTCGTCGCATCTTGTGTGGTGGAACTAAACGACAGCACCACAAAATGCAATCATCGGGTGAACTTAATTCATCCTTCCCAACCACGAGTGGTTTCGATTCAGGAATAACCTCCACATGCCACCTGATTGTCACGAAATGTTGTTTCAAAAGGACTGGATTTTGATCTGTTAACCGTCTTATCTTCCCACTCTGAATCGGCGTTGTGTCCAAGTGTTGCATTCGGGTGCAATTCGGATGGTCTACTGTTGTCATTGGGCTGGTTAAAGGAAGACGATTTAAAGCATCAACCGTGGTGCTGCTGACTCCAGTGATGTAACGAAGTTCAGTAATGCCAACAACGACTTATGGTCCATATAGATTACAACACACCGTCCCTAGACAGATTGGTGAATGCGTTTGATTACGAAAATTACAGTCAAGGTATCCTTGTCTGGTTGGGAATATTCTTCATCAGACGGTTGTAAAGTCTGTGAGGCAGAAAAGATTGGTCTGAGAGAACAACCTTCCATTCGATGGCAAAGTACTGCTCCGACCTGCCATGGGGCACACAGCACTGCAATATACGTATTTTGCGTGGATTGTAATGAACGAGAAATGAAGAAGTGCCCAACCTCTTTTTGCATCCATAAACGCCTGACGCTGCATCAAGTCCCAAACCCAAGGTGTATTCCTGTGTAGCAGAGTATACAGCGATGAAAGTATTGTGGAAGCATTTGGCAGGAAACAGTGGCAATGTGGCAGCGTTCCCAAAAATGAGCTGAGCTTGGCTTCGTTTCTAGATTCCGGTGCATCGAGAATAAGTTGCAATTAATCACTCAACATGTGGAGGCCGTTTTTATCAAGTCGGTATCCGAGGTAGCGAACAGAGTCAGTGAAGAATCCATATTTTCACCTCTTGAGCTTTAATCCGACTTTCTGAAGACGATCATGCACCACGTTCAACGTGCGTAAGTGTGCTGATGATGTGGGCCAAGTGACAAGATTATCATCTAAATGTGCACAAGTGAATGTAACATCTTTTACCAAGTTGTTTATAATCCTTCGGAAAATTGCCCGGGCCGAATTATTACCCTTGCGTGCGGTAATCGTAGTGCGAACAGGAGAGGATTCATCAAATTTCACTTGGGAGTAAGCATGACTAAGACCAATTTTCTTAAACCGTTTGCCATTAACGAGTGTAGCGTACAAGTCCTTTATTCGGAATAAGTGGTATTTTGGTGATCCACTAAACCTATTTCTATATACTGTCGTTCTATTACACGGTTGGCAATAAGCTTTACACTTGTGCTTGAGAGGTAAATATCTGTTTTACTTAGTTCAGGGGTGTTATTATGACTGCGTTGAAACTAGCTCTGGGGTTGAGCTAAGTCCGCTACTTCACTTCAATATTTCTGGAACAACCACAGGTATTTGTCCAGTATGAAAACGCGATTCACGGTTAATTCGTAACCACCACAGATTATCACTGATACGTCTGCTTTGACATCAGGAACGACTGGGGGCCCTCGTTCACTATGTTGCACAGGGATAAAGGTACCTTCCTTTTGTGGCCGAGTGAACTCCTCGATTTTTGACATTAAGGAATAAGGCAAGGTCTGTATAATGAAGAAACGAAGGTGGGGGTTGACAATCAAACACAATCAAACACACCGGAGTGCTTGGACAGAATGTCCTCAAGTTTCGGCTGTCCTGCAACGGTTTTAACGGTATCATACGTAACAGGCAGAATTTTGATCCAATCCCGCCCCAGTAAGCTAGGGCAATCCCTAGCAAACACGTGCACTGGTAAAGTTTGCTTTTCGCTGCCATACTGAGCATACTTCACCAGTACAAGAATCGGCTGCCCAGTACAAGTCGATTGACATGCGGAGAATTTGGGCAGATTTTTGATAAATGTAAAACACTGTCGTTACGGAAGCTCCGGTATCACATCTGCATACGAACGGGTTGTCCCTCGATTCCCAGCTACACGGAATGGTGTGAGAGTCGACAACAGTAATTAGTCATGCACTTCAAACTGTTACACACGAGATCGCCTTAAATGGCACCGTCCAAGGATTTTGCTGGTTCTGCTGGCGATTTGGACTTTGACGGTCGCTAAACTTTTGTACGACACACATGAGCCCGATAACCACTTTTTCTACACACAGCAAACTGTCTACTTGTGACGATACTCGTTGGCCAAAGAGTGCTGGCCTTCGCATCGATAGCTTGTGGATGATTTGTTTGGTTTTCAGTGGTCCATCAGATGATTTGGCGGCAACCTGGACTGCATCTGTGTTCCTCTGTTGTGAAAACGTGGCTAAGTGGATAGTAATGCTTTCCAGCTGTCCAGAAACTGCTCAAACTTTCTTTCAGGTTAAAGTAGATTCATCTTCTGACAATAGTCTTTCGCGTGCTTGCTAGTTCTGCATACCCGGAATCAAGCAATGCACAGCCATGGATTGTTTAACTCGTTTCATTGAGGTCATGAGAACGACAAAGTAGTGAACAGGACTTGTTTTCCGTGTCTGATCATCAGGCTGATTACACACACAATAAACATCAA
>QNGE01000878.1:0-14101 GCA_008508345.1 Paragonimus westermani
AAATTATGTACAGGCTCACCATGTAACCTTCTAGTGCTTGTTACACTTCGAATATTGCTTTACAAAATGTTTTTCCGTCGTTTTCTGTTTTGTGATTTTTTTGTTACTTTATCTCTAAAATGAGAAGGTTACTGAAGGGAAAAAACTACGTATAATAAACAACGTCTACAAGACGTGCTGGGAAGTGGACGCGACGTCCTTATCGCATTTGACGTGGAGCAGGTGGCGTGGAGGCAAACGGTGAAGAGGGCTGCGAAAGGACTCGGGTGATATCTTCATCCACATACTCGACCTTAAGGCGATCGATGGAGACGGTGTCGCAACGACCATTACGATCGATTGTGAAGTGCTTGGGTGTTCGCCGAAACACCTCGAAGGGGCCCGAGTTAGCAGGTTGCAGTGGCTTGCGTACTTCGTCGCAACGGACTAGTACATGTGAACAAGTGGCCAAATCCTTGTTCATGTGTACTGGCCTGTTCTGTTCACGAGGGAGTGTGGGTTGAATTTGCCGCATGTATTGCGACAGTGTCGAAGCAAAGTTCGAAGGAAGGGAAGAAGTTGGAGGGTGGGTGAAACAAATTCACCGGGCAAACGCAGCGTACAGCCATGAAGAAGTTCTGCTGGTGTGCTTTGGAGGTCGGCCTTCAGTGTGTTTTTGATACCTTAAAGTACTTGAGGGAGCACTTCACTGCATACCTGACTAGTGGTGGCACAAAGTGAAGCTTTAGGCTGCCTATGGAAACGCTCTACTAAACCATTCAAGGACGGATGGTATGTCGTGGTGCGAATGTGCCGGCATCCAAGAAAGTTCGTCATGGCTTCGAATTTTGAGCATTTGAATTGCGAACCGCGGTCGTAGTAATAGTTGTAGGGCATCCGTAATTGGCCAGCCAACGTTCCAAGAAGGCGTTCACGACAGCCTCGGAGGAGCAATTCCTAAGTGGGATGGCATCCGGCCATCTTGAAAATCGGTCAACACAGGTTAGGATGTAGACGTAGCCACGTGAAGGTGGCAAGGGTCCAAATCAATCTGAGTGAACGTGTGAAAACCTGGCATCTGGGAGACCAAATGAAGAAATTGGGCTTCTTGTGTGCTTATGCACCTTGGAACGTTGGCATTGTAGGCAAGCGCGTGCCGAACTACGAACGTCTGATCTGACTTTGGGCCAAACAAATCGATCCGTTACTAGCTTAACTGTATCTCGAATACCAGGGTGCGAGAGATTATGTAGCTGGTTGAGGATAGCACGCCTGTATGCCAGTGGCACTACAGGTCTTGGAATACCTGTTGTCATATCGCAAAGAATGGTTCCATCTGCATTAGGCAGCGGAATGGTGCGCAGCTTTAAGAAGTAGCGTTGCAAGGGAGCTTGAAAATCAGGCTCTCGCACCTGGGCTGCAGCTAGGTCGCTAAGGTCAACGGAAGCAGGTGTGACTAGGGTGGCGTGGACGTGTGAGAGAGCGTAGGCGACAGGGTTGAGGGCACCAAAAACATGCCGTATGTCGCAGGTAAACTGCGAAACATAGTCTAGGTGTCTGATCTCCCTGGGGGAGTACCTGTTTGATGAAGATACCAGTGCATACACCAGGGGCTTGTAAACAGTAAACACAGTGAAGAGGTGACCTTCCAAGACATGACGGAAATGGCGTATACCCAGGCAAATAGCAAGCAATTCTCTTCCAAACGTGCTATACCGGGATTCGATCGGTAACAAGCGTTTGGAAAAGAAACCTAAGGGTTGCCACTTGTCATCGACAAACTGTTGCAATACGGCACCGACAGCTACACTTGAATCATCAGTAAAAAGAGAAAGTGGGGCTTCGGGGTTTGGGTGGGCTAAAAGAGCAACACTGGATGGAGCTTCTTTGAGCTCTACAAAAGCTGTGCGTGCTGCTTCCGTAAAAATGAATTTACGTGTACCGCCTCGGAGTAAGTCCGTGAGGGGTTGCAGAAGTTGCGCACAATGAGGGATGAACCGACGATAGTAATTTACTAGGCCGGCGAAACGTCGAAGTTGATTGAAAGTAGCTGGCTAAGGAAAATCAATGGCAGCGCTTACCTTTCGCGATAAAACTTGGATGCTAGAAGGTGAAATAATGTGGCCTAACAATTCTATGCTATCCTTTCCATGTTCGCACTTAGCTGGATTGAAGGTTACCCCATGTTGGGCTAACCTGGCAAAAAGGGAACGTAGATGTTGCACATGTTCTTCTTCGGAAGAACTGGTTACCAATATGTCGTCTAAGTAGGGGTAGACGAAATCCAGGCCTCTGCATACTCCGTGGATAAAACGCTGGAAGGTTTGTGCAGCGTTTGTAAGGCCAAATGGCATTCTAAGGAATTCAAACAGGCCAAAAGGCGTAATGACGGCCGTTTTGAGATATCCGCCTCCTCTACTGGGATCTGGTGGTAAGCGCGGACCAGATCAATCTTACTGAACAAAGTTTTACCAGAAAGACAGGCTTTCAGATCCTGGATGTGCGGGATAAGATACATATCAGGGATTGTGACCTTGTTTAGGCCACGGTAATCGCCACAAGAGCGCCAATCACCTGACTCTTTGGGAACCATATGGAGTGGGGAGGCTCATGGACTTTTAGAAGCGCGAAATATTCCTCGTTAGAGCAGGTGTTCAAACTCCGCTCCAGCTATTTTAAGTTTGTCCGGGGCCAGACGTATTGGTCTACAGGAGACTGGTAGACCTCTCGTTCTTATATGGTGAGAGCAAGTTGAGATGACCGGAAGAGGTTCGTTAACAGATCGAACGAGCTGTGGGAAATCTGAAAATAAGGATGCGTAAGGTTGAGAGAGTTCAGGCTGAAGAATAGGAGGACTGATGGCCTCTGAGTATGCCTGAGTGCCGCTGATGCTAATTTTTGTGCGGGAATCGACAAGTTTCAGTCTTCGCGTATCAACCACGAGGTCGAAATGCTGAAGAAAATCAATTCCTAAAATAGCGAGAGGTACGGCTGCAACTGTGAAAACCCAGCGAAATGTTCGCCGGAGGCCTTGATCAAGCGTGAGTGAGCGTTGACCATAGGTGGGAATGGGTGTGCCGTTAGCAGCACGAAGCATCGGTAGAGAAGAGGAAGTCGCCTCGCCGGATCTTGGAGGAATCACGCTGACTTCCGCCGCGCTATCGACCAAGAACGTGATTCTCGTGCCTGAATCCTTAATGTGAAAGAAGCGACTATTAGGGAGGGTACCGGCTGCGTTTGTCGCCATTACGGGCCGGCTTGGGAGTTTCCCCGGTTGAAGTATTTACGATGGGCGACACAACGCTTCGCCCGGTTGCCAAACTTGTTGTGGTACCAGCACAATTCGCCAGATGCCTGAGGTTTACGCGGAGACTTACTCCGACGTCGACGCGAAGGGGATCGTGTCTTGAGGCGGGCGAAATCTCGCCGAAGAGCTGCTATCTCCGCCCAAACCGTGCGCCAATCATCGAGTGGCGGACGAGATGAAAGCTGTGGAGGTGAAAAATTTGGGGTCTCGAGACCCTTTTTCGTAGGATTCGTCACCGCTGTAATGGAGACAGGGGAGACGGTGCAAAACGATCCTAAATCTCATCAGCGAGCTGTGCTGCGTCCAACAAGGTCGGGGACTTAGCTGCTGTGAGAATAGCTTGAGTGTTAACCGGGAGGCGTTGCATCTACAACTCCTTGAGGAGTGTCTCATCCATGGATGAGGGGCCCTACAACTGTTGCATTTGAAGCAGCAGATCAGACGGTCGCTTATCTCCCAGTTGCAGATCTCTAAAGAGCTGTTTTAGCCGAGATCTATCAGAAGGTGTGACCCGTTTGATTACGGCTTCCTTAAGGGCTTCATATCTATGGTCGGCGAGTAAATTTAGCAGGAGGTCATGCACTTGCATCGTGACATCCTTGGGAAGCCTGGCCAAGAGTTGGCTAAATTTAGCCTGATCTGTCGTAACGCGCTAATTGTAGAACTCCGCCTTTAAGTACATAAACCACAAAGCGGGTTCCATATCTAGGAACTGTGGAACATTAATTGTGACTGCTCCGACCGTCGGCTCCTGTTTTGAGTCCATCGCAAAATAAGGCCAAACTCAATATATATACACTAAAAGAACCAACGAAAATTTACGTTTATATATACGAACGAATAAAATTAGATAAACTCCTAAAATTCGAAACGGTTTACCGGAATTAAGAGGTTCCGTGTTAAAATAATTTACTGCAGTGAAACGGGAAAAAAATTGCTGAAAAAATGGATCAACAATCGGGCTCACCAAATTGTAGAGGACTGGTACGTTTCTGTCTAGAATCGTGCCTACTCTCCACAATAATTAAATCAAAAAAACCGATTATAGGAGAACGACGTTTATTGCAAAGAGACCGGGAAAGCGAGCTGTAAGCAAAACACAACAGAAGCAAAGCGCGACAGACCAGCAGCTAGCGACCGGAAGGTGCAAGTGCAATTGCGACCTTGGGCGGTCGAACCAACGAGAAAATCCAGATATGCAACCAAACAATGTCAATAGTGTCAACGGTCAAAATAAATAGCAAAATTGTTGGAACACGTGGCAAACCAAGAATGTCTCTACAGGCTGGAGCGTGGGAATTAGCATTGTGTAATGCAAATGTTCATTTTCCAGTCCTGGCGTTGACGCAAAATAAGGTTGCTAGCGAGATTTTAGTATAATCGATTCCCTTTATCAGAGGAAAAATATTACAAATGATAAACTATTTGTGTATGGTTTGAAGCATGCATTTCGTTTTATTACAAAAATTTACCTAACTGTAGGTGTCGACGTAAGAAACCGCTGAAACTGCTTACAGAAATTACTGTGCGCAAAACGGGGGAAGGAAGTTCTCAGCCTCTCGTTAATGTTCGAGATATCAACTTAAGTAACAACCATATGCATACTTTAGCACAAAGTTACTGACCACGCTAACAAGATAATCTATAGAGACGTTTATCACAACGAATTATTAAAGATATCGAGCATTTGCAACACTTCTGAAAGGGAAATCACTTTTTACACTGATCGTGGACTTTGCAAACACTATCCGAGAAAACGTAGGTTTACCTGCACGTGGTAAATGTGGCTCGCTGTCCAGTCATGCGCAGAAGTCATCTGCGAGATCCATATACTTTTTACACTGAGATCATATAATTTCTCCAGGTGGTGCTCATCTCGTATCTTTGGGTAGTTGCCAATACACCAGAATCCCATGCACTGCAGCTGAAGCCTCAAGGACAGCCGGATATGCATTTTTGTTGGCAACTGTAGGAGGGCGCTGGGGCAGTATCCGTATTGATCTACTCAACGCAGCTGACGAGGAGGTCCTCTGTCATTTAATTTCAACTCAGAACGTCTATTTGATTCGTCAGTTAAATAAATGTCAAGATCTCCTCCAAATGTGTTGGCGTTAACAGCTCCATGTTTACGTCATCAGCAGAAAACAAAGTCCAACTAATTTCAGTTCGCAGCTCAACCTGTTTCGCATAAATTAGACGAAGTAACTTCTAGCTTCCAGACAATGTGAGGCGCAATGACAACATCCGAGATTATGTTTGATATACTTCAAAAAAGCTCATGCCGAAACATATACATATATTTGTTTTAATCCATGAGAAGCCTTCGGTTTTACGCTGTTGTCTGCCGTGAATTTGAGTTCACTCCTGGATGATCGAACCGGTATTCCCCTTCAAACTCGCGTTCATTCGGTCTCAGAAAACTCAGCAGGCATTACGCATTCAAAACTGGTGGAGATGTCATCGTGAAAGAAATATTTTCAAACATATAGTTTCAATCCTAAAGTCTTTGGTAATTTGTTCATAATAAAATTTTGTGCATAACTCAGGAGTCTATTCCACAAAAGGACTTGCTTCAGCGGCTTTGTCCCATTGAAAGAAAATTTTTGAAAGAACTTCATGCGTTCAATTATGAAATAAAGCTGCGGTTTTTCCGAAATAATTACGAGTATTTATCCGTTGACTTTCAGTCTTGTAGGTTATACTTTCCCTCCAAATCTGTGCTACAAGATTTTTGTTACCTACAAGAATTCAAATATTGAATACTTAAGTGGAGGAAATTTGATTTCTGACCGAAATTCTCTTATATCTGTCAGTTCTTACGTCTTAAAATGTCATGCTTGAAGGCTGACTGCCCAACGCTGCCGTACATAGGTCACAGAAATAATGTGACTATTGCTTTGCATGACTTATATGTTGAAATTTCTTTACCCGACAAAAAGAAATATGAAGTCTGCACCCGGAAGGTAAGAAAATGTTAGGCTGATTGATCATTAAGTGAATTTGGTCGCGTTTTCTGGGCTTGCGTGCTCAGTCGTTTTCACATCAATTTTAAACGATTTTTGCGTTGATTAAAGTAATTCTCGCGAAATGTGTGTTCACAGTCGTTTTTCTCCAGCATCAGTACTGAAGATAAACATGTTTCTAATAATAAAGGTGTTTCCGAAGTGGTCTAATCTGTCTTGGTGCTTCAGAGGGATTACGACTGAATACCAAAGAACGAGTTGGTCACACCATCAGCATTCATTTGCCGGTTTAACTCCAACCGCATTATTACTTTCTTGGAAAAATACTTCACAGTCCGAGATTGTAAACGCCTATAGAACTGAACAGAGCCCATATATCTACATCATGAGAATTTCCAAAATACAGCTGGTTGTCATCGCCTCTTTCCAGGTAAACAGCTCTTCTATCCTACACATCGGCGGTACTTAGACTTGTTGAATGTCGCAGATTGTACATGAGTGAAACTTTTGCCAGTCTGCTCCTTGTAGCTCGTCGATTGTAAATGTTTTGGACAAATTACACTTTGCTGTGTTATGAGATCGTAAGATCATGATAATATTTGAACGGAGTCATCTAATATACGGTGTCGATATTGGCGTATTAACGTTCAGTTAGGATAGGTAAATTACATTCGAAAATAGTTTTAGTGGCATGTTTTTAGCGCTTGTTGGAACTGATCCAACAAAATACAACCCTGTCAGTTAGCACTATCGACAATCGATCGACAGTGAAAAACCAAGTCTCAGCGCGTTGACTTCGTATATTATTACCGACCCTGGAAAATAGAGAGTACAGAGAGGCGCGTCAAGCTAGCGAGGCACGGAGCGAGTTGTGTGTTAGCCCCGGGACGGATGTTACAAAATGTGTAGCTTGACTAAAACAAAAGTAGGTACAAAATCAAAATCATAGAAAATGTACAGATGAATGCGACTATCAAAATATCATTTATTATAGTCGCTACATAGCTCTCCCCCAGAAGGCTAGTAAGTATTACACAGGCCTTCGTTATTGCAGCGAGGGAGGGAAAATCACATATCACGTTTTTTTAGAATGATCACAGTTACAGGGTGATACACGCAAAGAATGATTGCACGTGATAGGGAATGTCAAAGTTCGGGGGTGGAGGGGGGTCGGTCCAAAACATTTGCTGCGCTGGTATGGTTTAATTATTTGTGTTATTTAGTCTTCGGTGCGTTTCTTGTCTATCGCAGCGGGCTGCCCAACCCTAAAAACTCTTGAGAGAAAAGGGGGGTAGGTTTGTCCAGTGCTGTACGATAGGTCTATGGGAGTTGTCTCTCCACGCACCATATCCGAATCGTCTGGAAGAGAGAAAACAAGGTGAAGTACCCGCAGGACAGGCGGAAAAGGATAACTCACCGTGTAAACGTATCCGGTGGACTAAATAATTTCACAGTCGGAGTTTCGTGGACACTACAACTTCGAGTGTCACTGCCTTTGGTTCCCTTCTTCTTTGTTATCCTGTCTACAGTTGATAGACTCAAAAAAGAAAAAGATTAGTAGGCGAATAGACCTGGTCCAGAACCATGCCAAGGAATAGTACGTGGTGTTTAAACTGACAGGTATCCTCAGGCAGGTCGTGCGAGTGGATGCCAGGTGAACTGAAATGAAGCAGATAGCGTTAGTGTTATCCGCGCAACCGCTCAGTGTGAAATGCTGTTGGCCTAGAGATATCCATGGTTTGCACAGACAAGATGGATTATTCCTTGCAAACGTGCGCAAACAATCTCATATGGCTTAACAAAGCTTCTGACAAGGTGTTGCAAAAACAAATGAGCGATAGAGATCGAGGGTGTCTGTGTGTCGATGAACAAACAGGAGTGACCGTGCAGTGAGGACATTAATGCTAGTCGTGTTTCCCTTGCAGTACCTGCGTTAGGTAGTGCTTACGACGTTGCAGGGTCCGATGCCGGCTGAAATGTGCCATGGCCGAAACTGCACTCGCGTGAATGAGCGACAGAGGTGTTCTCTGGGTCGGTCCTGAATGTTAAGAATTCCTGATCTCGTGCGGGAATAACCTACCGAGGAATGGTGTTGTGGCAAGCGTTAGTGGTTCGAGCCGTGAGGACGTTTAATCCGAGGTGTTTACCGTGCTGCTTACGACTGTAAGAGCTACACCGTTGGAAAGATGTCCGATAGATGGCCAATGAAACCAGAGCTGCCAGATTGGTTGACCCGTGAATATCAAACTAGGTCAGATGCTGGGTGTGCGTCGCCTTGATGAGGCGTAGATGCAGGGTTTGTGCACCGTTTGGCTGCAGTCAGCTTTTGACTGCGGTATATGGTGCCTGGATGATATACTAGGTCAAAGACATAAAGAACGGCTTGAAGAAAGTTCAAGCCGCGTCGCGAAGCAGCGATTTCTGCTCCTAGAGCCTCAATGTCTGATAGACCACCTTGTCGGGACCCACATGCGCCTACTTTAGAACGTTTAGTAGATTGTGGTACATTCAAGCAATCTAGTTGCTGAAAAGGCTCCATTACTTGATCAGCCATGTTTGCTGTCTCGGCAAGAGTTTGTGAACGTGCAACGGAGGGCTACGTCTGTGTGAGAGTTGCCGATGATTTGTTGCGTTTGCGCTAGCGGCGTTGTAGGGCGTTTGTCAACTAGCTTGAGGTCGTGGAAAATTTTCTGTACTCGGGTCTTGTCGGTTAACAACTGCCCCTTTTTTATAAAAGGTCTCGTACTTGAGCTATACGGTTGGTTCACTATAACATCGTGAAGTTGTGAGGTAACTTCGCTCGGAAACCTAACCACTGGCAGAACCCTGTTTGATCAGACGAAATTCCGTTGTTGAAAAATTCTGCTTGTAAGTAATCAAACCAGAGAGAGTCATTTTCAAGGAACTGAGGGACCGCTAGAACATTAGTGCCAACGCGGAGGCTGTCAACGTGCTTAGGTAGTACTTCGGACAGAGGGCAGTGCTTACGCGGTTCAGATATCAATAACAACTAATTAAGCTGAATTGAGGAAATATATAAATGCTTACATGCCGGACGTATACACGAACAGAGAAAAACAACTGATTACGTGTACGTCAATAAAGACAGTATACATGCAAGTACGCAAAGGAACGAACTCACCAAGACGCAAGAGACGACTGTAGCGGAACGTTCGAAATTTTCGGGCTCACCAATTGTTGGAACTGATCCAACAAAATACAACCCTGTCAGTTAGCACTATCGACAATCGATCGACAGTGAAAAGCCAAGTCTCAGCGCGTTGACTTCGTATATTATTACCGACCCTGGAAAATAGAGAGTACAGAGAGGCGCGTCAAGCTAGCGAGGCACGGAGCGAGTTGTGTGTTAGCCCCGGGACGGATGTTACCAAATGGGTAGCTTGACTAAAACAAAAGTAGGTACAAAATCAAAATCATAGAAAATGTACCGATGAATGCGACTATCAAAATATCATTTATTATAGTCGCTACACGCTTATTATAAAAAGATCATCAACCAACTGATTTCAGCGAAATAACTTCTGAAGTAAATATGTGACATAAGGACTGATTTGGCATTTTCAAGTTGTGCGAGTGATCTGTGAGTACGGTCAAAGCTTAATAATGCATGTACGCTACTCGGATAGACGCGTTGCACACTGGTATACTTGGAACATTATACAGGGTAACGTGTTTGTTATGCTTTTCAAGAGTAGTGCTCACTGCTGTGTCCTCGGATCTGTTGTGACCATTGGATATCCTACTTCACCTTTCTTAATAGAGCCAGTTGCTACCATTGCGGCAGCACACGACATTGTGCGAACTGCAAAACATTTTTTGTTTTCAATTTCGCTTGTTAATTACGTGGTAATTTAGACCATTTTGCCCTCCTCTGTTGATCACCAACAATCTCGTGCGTCAATCATTTTACTACTGCGTTAAACACTAAGAGTCTTTCGAACAATGAGACGATTTACACATTAACACATTGCTTCTTCAACATTGATACTCCTTCGGCAGAATTAAAGCTACATTTTGCCGACAATCGTGCTGTGTTTACCGAGATGAGTTATCACTTTGGATTGTTTTCTAATGGGCTACACCCCGCGT
This sequence comes from Paragonimus westermani, assembly GCA_008508345.1. NCBI lineage: Eukaryota > Metazoa > Platyhelminthes > Trematoda > Plagiorchiida > Troglotrematidae > Paragonimus > Paragonimus westermani. The sequence goes on from QNGE01000878.1 coordinate 10,360, forward strand.
TATCCATCATTGCAAACCGCGTAGTGGCTGTAAACAAAATTCAATTTCACTGTCTGTCTATCCTTCATCATACGTTTTCTCACGCTACGCGAACCACACTGAATATTTTAGGGTTTGTCATGATATGTGTTATATATATAATTCTTGGAGAATGATCGTAAACGTTCTATGGCCGTCTACATTTCCAAAACCAATTGCTAACCCTTGTGGGGACAGAACGTGGTGGTTACACGAAGGGTTTCCCTATATCTAGACGAAATGACTATACCATGTGAGCGGATGGGGTTTCTTAACTCACGATTTCCGGACTTGATCTGAGGTGCCATCAGACGTGTAGGAACAACATCCGTAGAAAATTACGTTAAAGGTGCTGAATCCGTTACACAGTACGTCTTACCTATTAAACATCCAACTAAACTTCGGTCAGAAATAACGATCGACGTAGTGGGACTGTGCGAACACACCGTATACGGTTACAAATTAAACACTTTAGATAATGTTTGATAAGCGGACTCGGACGAGATTAAATGCGGCGTGCTTATGAAAAGAGAACGTGAAGTTTGATGAGAGGGGAAAAAAGGTACTAGCCGAATAAAGTATAAATGGCTGACTTACACCTGCACATATGGAAGAAAAGTCAACAGGGGTAAATTCACAGTCAAATTCCACAAGTGCCGAACTGCTCTCCACATTGGGCTTCTACCACCTGTAGGGAAGAACACTGGTCAGCGCAAGGCATTTTTACATATTTATTCTTGGAGGTATCCGATTAAAATTTTCAGCGAATGGTGATGCATGTGACACTAATCTAAACGATTGTCACCATGCAACTCAATCGATTCGGGAGGCTTTGTCCTCCATTTAACTGTATACACTTTTGAGGTAAACAGAGAGGGAAAGGTGGTACTGTGTTTTCGGGCCCATTCAACCCATTGGCTATTTTTGCCATCGTCTTTGTCTGCGTGCACATATGTGTGTGCTCGCTGTCCACTCGGGCATTGACCAGCTGCTTGCACTACCTCGTTAACATACGTCATTTTCTGACTTGATTGACGAACTATGTAATTGCTGGGTCAAAACGATCGATGTGCATGTTGATTTGTGCTCCTGCTTCATCTTGCGCATACGTTTGCATGTGTGTGTTACTCGCGCTTAGTCTACTCGTTACAATAGGTGTACTCCTAATCAAACTGGCTTCTTGGTACTCAAAGTGGAAGCAACACTCATGCGACCAACCTCTTGTCATAACGTCGGATAAAATAGGTGTTCTTTGCACATGTATTTTGCAACTTGACAGATCGTGCATTATGTCAATGCATTAGCTACCACAGAAAATGAAAACAAAGAACAAGGTTGCAACGAGAGCGAGCTGTAAATTTGGTGCTCAGACAAGTGGCCAGATGTGGAATTCGATGGAAACGGTGGTTTTCTCAGTTTACCGCGTATACATTGATAACTTATTTTTGACTGTACCTGGCTGCTTTTTGCCACCGTTTCAAATTCAAGCTTGATACTTTCCATGAATTCTGCGAACAGTTATCAACTTTTCTGTTTCCAGATCATCCCCTTTTGAAGTGACAAGTGGACTCGCCTAAAAACAACTGATTATGTTCGCTCCGGAATCTATAGTATCGTGTCAATGACAAGACGAATACCTCATTGAAATAACTTTTCTAGCTGCCGTTTAACTAGATCTTATGAGGGAATTTGTATGGCTTTTTGGTTGATTTATTATTGTGGTAAATTTTGTCGGATGCGCAAAATGTCATTTTTTTGGAGATGTTGATGCGGTCGACACTGTTCTCTTTACGTTCACTATATTTTGTTTCATTCAGGTGTTGTTTTTGTGGTATCCAGTTTTCCTACGTAGTAAGTATAGGCCATAGTATGCACATTAATGTAGGTAGTTGTGGCTGATTTGAACTGATAGGTATATTTAAGCTATTTTAGAGGTATGCCGTACGATCATTCAATATTATGCGTAGTCGCTTGTTCATTTTTTAGATTTATGAAGACTGACTATCTTGCTTGTTTCCGCCTTCATTTGAATACATGCACACGAAAGTGCATACTCAGTCCTAGGTATAATAGAGCAGTATGCTCGTCCATGCCACAAGCATTATTCCATTATGTATAATTTCTGTTGCACTGAAGCTGTACTGCGAGTTTGGCTGCTAAAATGAGGCTAAGTTTTAATTGAACCGGTTGTTTCTGTTACGTGGGTGTTAACAAACCTTACCGTTTTGCTTACAGACGTTGGTTTTGCACTGTCGGTAAGCACAAGACCGATGGAGGTCACCATTGCACTATTGTTTTAACTACATCAGGTTATTGGGGTGGCTCCCTTTCTCTAGCTTACTCTGTGCCAATGTGGTACTGTTTCTGTGTTGACAAACGCCGTAAAAAAACAATTTTGTGCTTTTTGAGTCAGCGCTGTACATATCTGGGGTTGGACAGCCTTCAGTGTATGCTCACGGGAAGTGGCATTCTGTTGTGATTTTACTTTTATAATAAGATGTAGTTTGACACTCCGGCTGAAAAACACAAACAAAACTCTTATCTACACAAGTTAGTCAAGTTAAATGGTGAAGTCCAGAGACCATCCGTTGTTATCACCAATTTGACAGTTGGTTATTTTCGTCAGTGTTCATAACAAATCAGCGGTTGACACTATGATATCACTGCTCTACTACTCTGTATGAGAAAAAAATTGTTTTTCGCCAAGAGAGGGAAAAAAATAAATTGATCGTTGTTCTTAATACCATCATGGTTATCCTCGAATGTTCTTCCTGAAGATGTTTACGCCTCGCAAATGCCAAAGCTTATAAGTCCCGAGTCATTGAGCAAATGAAGTTGGTCAGCCTTTTTTGCTAAATTTTCGCTACATATGATCGTCATCACACAAGTTCGAAATCAAACAATTTCAAGTTGAGTATCACCCACATTTGATCACAGCTTCCGCATCCAGGTAAACTTTCCAGTTGGGCTGTTTAAAAAAAAGCGCCAGACTCGAGTTTCGCTCTTGCTGGGTCTAGCCAGTAGTGCATATCCTTACCACGGCCGGGATTTGACATCTCATCCACGATTTCATGATGAAGTATTGTTGACCCTTAACTTCACATTAGAAACGACGGAATTATCATATCTGAACACTCAACCATTTTCAGTTTTCGAGTAATGATTAGGTGGTCCATCGGCTCATTCGGAACCAGAGTTACTACCCATTAAATCTTGTCGATGACTCCGCGGTTATGGTTTTCCAGGCAGGCCGATGTCATCAAACATGTGAGCAACATTTTGTTGGTTACTTCCAATTTAAACATCAGTCACATTTGAGCCTGGCTGGAAGGTTTCTTTTACTGAAAAAGTCATGATCGAACGTGAGCGATTTTCAACTCGAAGTCACTCAACTCCATAATTACTGGTTGGTAGACAAATATTGTGGTGGATTGCCAGGTCGGGGGTGCGAGTTTTCGAACGCTCGGCCGAATACCTCAACGTGGGGGGGAGTTGCGTTCGAAAACCTGCCGCGATCGGATCAAGCACAACGTGCGCGACCGGATGAGTCATCGCTCGACTGGATCGGACCAACGGGCGAGGCAGGGCAGGCGAAATACGACAGACGGCCAGATCGGAGGCGTGGTTTTTCCAACATTCAGAGGAACATCTCGACACGATGTTGGAATACGGTCAAGGCCAACACTGGGTGGATGGCGGACAGCACGAGCAGCCGGACGAGCCA
>QNGE01000878.1:15387-84176 GCA_008508345.1 Paragonimus westermani
CCGGGATTTGAACTCCGGCCATTCCAGTAATGAGGCAACCGTGTGTACCACTGCGCCATTGACCTCATATTAGGCACGACCGAATGACCAAATCTGAACGCTCAACCACTCTCGCTTGTGAGCAATGATCAGGTTGCCCGATCGTCTCGAGAGGAGACACAGTAACCCTCCTGTTAACTCCAATCGAAATCCTCTGCACATGAAGGTCAATGGCACGGTTGCCTCATGATTGGAATGGCCGGAGTTCAAATCCCGGTCGTGGCATGGATATCCACTACTGATGAGCTCTAGTGAGAGCTAAACTCGAGTCTAGTGCTTCTTTTAGAAAGAGGATGACTAGAATGTCTATCTGAATGCGAACACTACGATCAAATGTGAGGGATGGTTAACTTGAAAATGAAACCAAATCCCCGACTACTCCTCATCAGTAACTTGTGTTTTATTCTCTTTACGCAACATGGCTCTAATCTTTATTACCTAACTGCATCAGAAAGTCAGTTTTATAAGGCTACATACATCTGTTGGAAGTGTGTTCTTGTATCTGTCTTTTGGAGAAAAACTACACGACAAAATGGAACACCCGTGGTTTCTCCTGATTTATTCCGAGAACTTACGGTATGGCAGGTCGGAAATGAGCAAATTTTACAGCTCGTCAATTTTGCTATACGTGACCTTAACGAAAGCGTTCATCTTGTGTGTTTGCCAATAAATACTATTTCTGATTTCGTGTTCATTTTGAACCATTTGATTTACTGCTATCGCATCTGTCAGCCTCATACTTCAATAATGTGCGGTGAACTAAAGGGTTTCATCATGTTTTAACCGTTTTCTTGACACGTTACTTCCGGTTAGTATGGATCTCGATGCACGAATGCGCATGCGCGATGTCATAAGGACAGTCGCCACGCGAACTCAATCATATGCACGCACCCCGGTTGAACAAGGAGCAACTTCTGTTTAAGTGACGCCCTATGAGAAGAGATGCAAACGGAACTCACCTAAAAGCAATGTAGTGATCTGCTAAGGTCAACGATGTAATTATATGGTCTGCAGATACTTGAATCTGAATTGAATGTCACTTACCTTTGATGGAAGCTTTTGTGTTCAAATAAGATTTCAGCCAGTCCCATTGTAGACTGTAGTATTAAACAGAACTGTTGCTCTTAAGGCACGCCAATGGTGCATACACTTGTCGCGGCTGGGATTTGACAGCTGGTCAACCACGCCTTAAGGCATTCTTGTCGGTCAATGTGCCACTGACCATGCATTAGGCACGATCGGATAGTCATTTGCAAGCGATCAACCACACTGGCTTGTCCTTTATGCTCAGATTATCTTCAGCAACTGTCTTGTTAAATTCAGTCGATATCCCCATGATTAAGACCTGTTGGTTAAGTTAGCTCATCTTTCACGCGCAAATCTTGTTTATTGCTTAAGCCATAATCAGCTGCTGGTGAATCAACGGTCATGTGAGATGGACTAGACGTCTCCATGTCACTGAAATAAAGGATAATTGAGCCATCGTTCGTTACCTCAAATGTTACAAACCCAGTCCAAAAGAGATTTTGCAGTGTCAACTACGGGTATAACAGTGACAGTGAAAATAGGCAAGGTGGGGAGAGCATGTTGTGTTTCGATACGATCATTGAGGGAGTCGCTGTAGTAGTTTACAATAAGCGATAACAATCACAAGTGTATTCAGTTTAAGCTCAGGGGTATTTTCTGCTCATTAACAATAATACCGTGGGTGAATCGAAAAATTTCAATATAGTCAGAACCGTGTACAGCATAGTTATGTATACGGTTAAACAGCATTAACACCAGGTCCAGTTGTCGGTTACACTCGCTTCACTCGTCGCAATTGGAGCAAAAGCCCCGGTCGTTACAGTAATGACGTTATCTTTTTGTCAGACACTGAATAGTTCTTATTCGCACCGGGCAATTACTCATCTACTGATACTTTTTCACTAACTTCTTACCTTGCTCACACTCGAAACCGAAATATTCGCTACCACACTGCATATCTTTGGTGTCCGGTGAAATAAATAGTTCAGTCCACACATCCGTGATACACACAGCCACCAGCGAAATGGAATATTGCACATACGAATATCGAGGTTGTTCAGTGCAATTCCAACCGTTACCACGATTCTAGGTTATTTTTGAAGTCACATTGCTTGAATAGACTAGATTTTCCCTCGTTCACATGTGAGCTGTAATCCTGTACTGCATCAAAAACTTCTGGTAAGAAAGTGGACGCACTCAATAGGTGCTAAAGAAATTTTCAAGGTACGTACAAAATTCTTGACTGCTCGTTTTGATTGAGGAAGTTTGTGTACAGTCAGTAGATGCTAACAACCCAGGTCCCTTAAGTAATCTTCCACCTTTTGTGTGGTAAAATCATTGCATTGGTCAGCGACCAGCACGCAAGTAACTCCTCGGCTACATCTTGCGGTAGGTGGTACTCATGAAACCACGAAGCACACCACGGCCTGAACACCGTTGCTTGGACCGACCATACCTGATCGGAATGGCGCCATTAAGCAACCAAAGGTCTGGTTGAATACGGTTGAACCAAAACGGCGTATGAAACGATACTGAATATTACCGCTTTTTTATTGACAATGGAAAGCGTTGCTCAATAGGAATGCGTTATATGGATGCATCTTTGACCTTGATTGACTTCTGGATATTGACCTTGATGTTGCCTCGATTACTCTGTTACTTCACTCTCTACGTGGTGGTTTATCACGTAAAAGTCTCTCAAAAGGCAGAAGACTGAAGTTCAATTTTAAGGTGAAAGCGAATTCTGGATTGCGTGATGTAAGCACCATGTCCAAAATTGATAGATTATTTGATGAGATCACAAATCGTATAGCTAAGTTTCGGATGGTACTTGGTGCCTTATACCGCCTTCGGTGCTTACATGATCTCGATCTTTCTGTGAAAGACCGAGTGTGGAATACCATCGCAAAAGCAGTTCTATTGTACAGTAGCCGCACCTGATCCATCCGCGCGGAGGATGAACCGTCGGTGCCTCCGAAGAATTAGGGGCGTGTTGTGGGAATAATGCATCAGCATTGACAAAGTTTGCGTGTACTTCTTGTAGATAGATAGACAGACACCGTTCATCGCCAGTCACACTGATCTTGTCTCACGGGCTTCGTTGGTTTGGTCATATCTTACTAATGCCAACTCACAGCTTGCCACACTTGCCTTTGCGTGTGGTGAGTTGGGGTGGTAGCGGCAGTCTAGTGGTCAGCGCATGACGGTTCTGTGGTGTGAATTGACTTACACTGAAGCTAGCTTCAGTAGGGCGTTCCCGGCTTTCGAGTTGGAGTCCAAATTACCTTGAACACCTTTGGTTGAGGAAGCTACCTGATATGTCAAAGACTAGGAATCAGTAACACTCGTGTTGCGAATCTGTGTGTATCAGTATGGTTTATTCTCCCCCTTCCTACTTTCCACAACGTATTGTACACTATGGCACGTTCACTGCCTCACGTGGTTGTCTGGTGTTACATATGTGTGTATAGATATCTCTGCGCAATGCTTTCCCAATGATCTTTTTTGCTGTTGACAGGCCTTCTGGAAATGTGAATAACACGAGAGTAAGGTCATTGGGAGTGTCAAACAGAGGTAGTAATTACCGATGAGTAGCCGGGGATTTATTTTACTTTCCAGTTGAACATCACTCACATTTGATCACAGCCTCCGCATTCAGATAGACTTTCACGCCAGCCTCTTTCGAAAAGAAGCGCTAGACTCGAGTTTCGCTCTCATTTGAGCTCGTCAGTAGTGCATATCCTTACCACGGCCGGGATGTGAACTCCGACCACGGTTTCACGAGGCAACCGTATTGACCACTGAAAGCGTGGTTGGGGTTCAAATCCCGGTCGTGGTAAGGATATGCACTACTGATGAGCTCTAATGAGAGCGAAACTCGGATCTAGTGCTTCTTTTCGAAAGAGGCTGGCTGCAAACTCTATCTGAATGCGGAGGCTGCGATCACATGTGAGTGATGTTCAACTTGAAAGTGGTAGTAATTGTCCAGCAGTAGAGAAGTCTCACTGAAATACGTTTATCCCGTGCTGAAACATTGAAACGGAAATATTCTTCAATACCTTATTTAAGTCAGATCCTGGGGTTCACAGTTTCGGGAAGAAATGCTCACCAGGTTCGTCTGATGCGGTTCAATCGCTACAGAATTGTAGATAATGTTTGTTGAAAAGTGCTCACCATCCAGCTGAATTCACATCACTCCGCGCCTGTTTACTACGTTTCAGTGGGCACCTGTACCACTTTTATAATTGCACGTGAACATTTCTCACCGTGAGTAACGATCGTTTTGATATCCTTGCACCCGATAAACCATTCTCTTTTTATTGCAGCTCTGTTGAGGTTTGACCTATCTAGTGATTTGATCACCCGGCTACTTCGATCGACTGAGAAACAAAAACAAAACAAACAGAGAACAAAGCTTCTCCGGATGTTGTGCCGTCAGCCGAACGATGCAGAGGCTGTTTTGAACACCGTGTTAGATTGCATCGATGAAACGCTTCTCACACACCAACGGTCACGATCGTGTACACGCCCAATGGCGTCCATCGTATCTCGAACGCATCGACGTGATCCTAACCAGTTAAAGCGGACGGAAAATATGCGCAAACTGTTTTCAAATACTAAGGACATGATTGATGATATCGTGAGTATCAAAGTAGAGCCTCCATAATATACTTCTTGCAGTCCATTCGTATCGTCCGGTGTTGTATTACCGTCAAAGTGAACTTAATCAAATTGGTCATTTCATATCTTATCTGTCGTTTATAAACGCAAAATTTACTTGTAATCAGAAGGAATTTACGCCGTCAAAAATACGTACATTACACACAATCAGTAGGGTACCAAATATAGATGAATAATGAAACTGGACAAAATTTTTGGACTTATCAAAATCCCGAGATTACAGTGAAAAGAATTTGGATTGTGAATCATTGACTGAACCATTGAAAGCTTGCGGAGTATGGCGGGCGGATGGGTTGATATGAGAGTAGTTCCTGACTTGTAATTCGTTTGCTATATGAAGCTGTACAAGTCTTGAACTTGAACATCCTCACCGTGGGACCGTGTGTTGTTTAGTTCGTGTAGCAGCTTCACGCCAAAATGTGTTGCTTAGCGTGTTGCCTAGTACTGAATAATCATTCTTATTGGTATGTCGCATAAAAGTGTGAGACAAAATGCGAGTGGTTGTTGTGGCATTGTTCGTGGCCCTTAGTCCTCCCAAACAATGAATAGGGTAATTTGTTGTTGTAATCATCATTAGCAGAGTTGGAACCGTTGGCTGTGCCGGACCTTCTGTCAGCCACTGTGTCAAGCATCGGTCGAATTCATATGGCTGCTTTTATAATTCACACAACCCTTTAAAATGTAGGGCAGATGGTTATGAACATCGGGACACGTTGCGTACTGGATACGATATGTTGAGAAAGTAAGTGACCTGAATGGGCACATGACAAGTTCAACAAGGTAATTAAAGTCCATACACAGTCAGGTGCATTGGGATTGTGGCGATAGACTTATAATGGTTTGGCTAACTGAACAGCGACCCGTCAATTTCGGATGAGGTCATTCGGACCCCTATATCTTCACTTTTTAAAATGAGGCATTACCCTTCTTCGTGCGTGATCCTCCTAAGCCGGTGGGTTAATCAGCTCATTGACAAAGATCGCGCTATCACGGTTCCGTAGTGGAATTCGCGATTCATTTGACTCGCTTGTTTAATTAGCCAGGAAACTATACTTAAGCTCGTTCTAATCATAGGATTCATAGGGAATTTACCGGTCAGCTTAAACTGGGAATGCGTTTTGCACGTCTGGACCCAACTGGCAAGCCGGTCGAATTCAGCCAATATCTGAAGTACGGAAGCTGAGATCTGGTACATCCACTAATAATTTCATGGACCGAAAAACCAAGTTTCTATGTTCAATTATTTCCGATTACAATGTCTCTTATGAAATCCTTGCTTTTACGGAATGCGTTTTGATTTCCTCGTTTCCCACAAAATAAAATGCTTGGCGTACTCTAGGATTGTTTCTCTACTGAAGCCCCTTGCGCTGTAATTCATTGGTCGCAATCAAGTTAACCGTTCAGCAAGAGGGCTACTGCTTGGTAATTACGAAGAACCACAAACATCATTACATTGTACACAACAGTCTGTTCAGTTGTTTGAGGTGTTCTTCGCAGCCTCAGAGTGCGAAGTGTTATTGCCAACCCCCACAGTAACGCTGTTCTTTGAGCTATTGTCTGGCTCATGATTGCCATAACCGGTATTTGAGTAAAGACAGTCATTGGAGTGAAGTTAGGGCTGGTACTTCCAAGGCTAAGTAGCCTTGCTGCATCCTTGACATCAAAACCCAGGAGCCGCATTTGTATGACCGCAGTTCGAATCTCTCTGCTGTATATTTACGGAGCTTGGCTCCTAGAAGTTTAAGCTAACAAAGGAGAACAAAGTGCGCATCAGCCAAAAGTTTCTGATAATTTCTTGCATTTGTGGAAGTTCGGAATGAAAAGTATTTCATACACGGCTCGGTATTGATCAAACTTTATGCAGTCGTTTCATTCCCTCCATATGCATGAAGACCAGGGGGACATTACCCCCTCTTCTATATCGATCGAGTTGACCATTCGCTTGTGGTTGAATGAACTTCTACTGTTCACACAAGGCCAGTTTACATAATCCGATGATGATGACCTCCACAGGAGCCCATGTTCGCAGATGAATCAATTTTGTTCAGTTCAGCTAAATCCTGTGGGCAATTCTCGCTGTCGGCCGAATATGGCGCTGTTGAATTACTTCCATTTGTCCTGGTTCAGCCTGATTGACTCTTCCCCCATCAAGGCGTCTCACAGATATACGTGGGAAAGTCCGCTTGGTGAACACTGGTTCACGAGTTATGGCTTGTAATCCTAATAGCGGCCAGATAAATTTGCCGTTCGACATCTAACATACATGGTCTCAAGTGTTGAGAATAATTTCATTTCCACGCGACTAAAAACTACCGGGTAACAAACTGAATACGTTGCTTAACACTTTTCATTAAGTAAGCACTTGATGTGACCAGGTCATATTCTGTTCTTTGGCTACCCCGTAATCCCGTTAAACCAGGAGGAGGAGGTGACAGTCCAAAACTGCTCTGCGTTTAGTGAGTCGTTCGTTCTTTTTTCCCAGCGAACTACACGATTTGTTCGACCCAGCCCTTATCTGGAAAGTAACCAGTAGGCATTGTGCAATATAAATCGAGACACTTAAGATAAAGTTAATCACCCGCGCAACTGAGTCGGCTGTATGGCATCAACCCTCAGATCAGCTTAATTCGGCCTTTCACTGCGATCTGTGTGATTTCTTTGATTCGGTCGCACTTCCTTCGTCAACGAACTTTGGCTACTGGCGAGAATTGCGGCCACTTTGTGTAATCTGACCTCGTTCGGCAGAAAGCGTTCATGCAATGTCTCCAGTTGTTTCTGTTCACCGAAGTGGACATAATGGCACGGCTGTCGGAGTCAAAAGCGACTATTACTATTGTACAGTATAGTTCACAAATGATATGACTGAGATTAAAGCTACTAAGAGCCCGTTGTAATACTCTACGTTTACACCACCTCGGGTGGCCTTCCTTAGGAGTGTTGTAACCTGAGGAAGGCCACCCGAGGTGGTTGAAACGTAGAGTATTACAACTTGCTCTTAACGTCGTGTTGTTCTCAATCTGTTTATCAATAACATGTTCAAACTCATTCGTACTAAATTTGGTGCGGATATGTTACTACTAAGAGCCCGTTTTAGTCGTGTGGGGGCACGCACACCGTTAGCTGCTATTGCGTGCTGTTGTTTCAGATAGGGTTACCGACCGGTTGAAGAGCACGAGGTTAGAAACCTCGGAGGTTGCACCCACCGGTTTTACTTAAGGAAACGGTCTATGTTCGATGATTTCTCACCGTGTCGTTGCGTGCCAGCCTCACGATTTTATTCGATCGTTAGTGTTTAAAGTTCTCAATTGGTATAAGTTTCGCAATCCGAGTAAAGTATAATGCACACGGAAGTAACGTGCAGATGGTCGATTAGAGAACGAAACTGTCCACACGATGTTCAAATACAGTGACAAATAGAAAAATCTGCCATATGTACCGATGAGTACAGATTGCCTGGTGAACGACACGGTTGAACACGACTGAGGGTTCAAGGCATTATTTCATCGGTCTTTGATCGCAGGTTTCGTCTCCTCGCCCTATTACATTTGATCATAATTTATATTCCTAGTATTTTGCCCACTTTGATATCGTAGTGACCATACATAGTTCCATGAATCTCAGACTGTTTCTTGCTAAATGACTTGTTTCTCCTGCTAACATGCAGGAAACAATTCTGATTCCAGTAGCGCCGTTGTTTCAAGATGTACATTAAGAAAATTATAAACACTTCTCTTAGACAGATATTTTACCTCGCACAGGCGACCACTAGGCTACACTACTCGAATGGTTACTTTTTTGACAGTGGTTCTACAAATGCATTCAAGAAAATCCCGAATCTCTTAATTTGTATGATTATCTACAACCTGTTGTCGCTGATTGAGGCTCCTCTGAATTTCTATCTCAAGGCCAGTGAAACGTTACACAATCTTGGCGATGTCGTAGCCACACGACGGAACAAAGGTGATACAATGTTCTCAGGCAGTATAGAATATTTAGGTCAGTTGTCACAAACCCTATGTCAAATTTAATCGCATGAAAAACAGACAGGATTTGACGCCTGTGGTCGTGGACCACTTTACCAGTGCCCTAAAAAGTCCCACTGAATATGCCCTCAGACTTGATTGACATTTCCACCGTACTTCACTTGATTAATTTGTGGTCCATTATCGTTTTTTTGCTTTTTTGGTTAGTGGAAGTACCGATAAGTGAGGATACTACTTCCATCGCCCCGAGAATAACACGGCGTTGAGTGTGTGCATTCACGACAAATCACATGGTTACTTCACTCAATATTGTCCACCACAAAACGCAGGTAATAATCGCGTATTCTACAGCCTCTCTGAGTGTGTGCATGACGTGGTGTTGACATCTTTTTAAACAATTCTATCGACCATCGGTAACTCGTTACATCTTTCCCCCCCTATTCATACAGCACAGACAGCAATCTACCGTAACCAATCGGAGCTCCAACATCGAGGTCACTCTGCATGAAGAATCCGATGCTTTATATTTATGGAGTCAAACTCTGCCAACGGAAGTTTGAAGATGACTGGTACACGTTCTGGTTCTCCAATCATCCCCAATTTAATCATTTCCCTCCACATTATGGACCCCTCCATATTTAAAATGTTTAGCTTTTCTGTTATGTCCAGAATTCTGACCTTTGTGTTAAATTAAAACTGAGGTCTCATTTTTTCAAAGTAACACTAGGCGTTTAATGCCATGCATCTATATTCGTCGTATGTGGACTGCATACTGCTGACTAGAACCGAATCGATGTAATCAAGCGACAGAACATGAGATCACATGAACAGTAGTCAGTGTCACTGTCACTCTAGTACCTCGAGGTTCTCACTCTAACGAACTTTACACTCATGCGGATTTTTGTCTCGGTGTAAAACGACTGCTTGTTTGATATAAGATGAGGCAGCTCATGAGCCGTAACTAGCATTATAAAAGTATTCATGAATACTGGTTTATCAGCTGACTGATTTAACAAATGAGAGGTTGTTTTACGCAGCATTGACAAGTAACCGTATCTATTCGCTAGAGGTAAATTGAACACTGCTGTCAATTGGTAGTCCACTGCCACTCATTGTGTCCTCCCCGTCGATGGCGATCCGGCAACCAGAGCATTACGTACAGGCGGGTACGGCTAACAGTCCAGAGGTAATTATTCGCTCCTGTCCAACGTAAAGGTGATGGCTGCATCGGATAACAAGGATGTCATATACCAAAATGGAACAGAATTCAAATCCCGTTTGTGACAGCGACATGCATTATTAATGTGCTCTGGCAAAATCGAAACGAGAGTTTAGTGTCTCTCAAAAGGGGTTGTCTGGAGATTTCTATGTATTACGGACAAAGTGGTTAGTCCATTTGTGTGCGTCACTAGTATTGAAACCTTGAACTCCAGTTTTGAACTGCCATTTTACTTTACAAATACAAGCAATGTTCGTACTTTCCAAAAAGTTGATCAGAAAGCCGTTTTTATTAGAAACTCTGAAGTCCACAATCATTTATGCGGTTTATCTCGGAGTCGTCAGTCTACACACCGTTGTTCACTTGAATTTGCCTCCAACTAACTGTCGATCCAAGCGGTTCTCATTCAATATCTGTAATGACGTTGAAGCCGAATCTCATGTTCAGGCTGGAATGAGTCTCAAAGTAAAACAATGTTTGCTCGATTAGTTACTGGCGTACAGTCGCTGGTGTGTTGCCAGACTCAATATATTGGCTGAAGTTTGTCAACACGGATCAGAAAAACATTGTACACTGATTATGTCAGTATACTTTCCAATGTAGCTCAATTCGAATACTACCAAGCATACGTCTTAGGAAGACCCCGTCGAATTTCTGATGTGCACTAGCCATGGTGGTATCATCATGCCAGTCGATGATTCGGATGTTCAACTTAGTCATCCTTCTCTAAGTGAGATCAGCTGGGTGACGTTTCGTGTCCAAACAGCACATTGGCAGTGGTGAAAGACCTCTACAGTTATGATCATCTCTCGGTCTTTACACTTGAAGTATCGCACTTCAACACAGGAGGAAGCACTGCGTCACATAGAGGCCACCTAGTGCGCCTCGGCGGTGGATAAAACCACCATGTAGCAGCTAGTTACACATCACTCTACTCCGTTTTGAGAGAGCCACCTGAACTAGAGCCATAATGTGCGTATCAGTTTTGCTTTATCATTTGCCCAGAGGTTGTATACTCGTAAGTGCAAGATAATCAACGGACATTTCAGTAAACAGAATGCTATAGGGAATTGTTGAATGAACCGCCCAGTTCGAGCTTGAAGAGAGGACTCAGTGAACACTGGAAGCAAATTACAGCATCTATGAAAACTTGCAAGGAAGAATTGTGATCCGAAGGAGCTGTGCAATTGCGCTAGAATTCGATTTCCGTAACGCTGATGAACCATATGAACAATCTTCATTAAATTCCGTCTGGTTTTGAACACGACAACGATTATCGAGAAACTTGAAACAAGCCGATGAAAACCTCACGCAAAGGTCACTTAGTCGGAGAGTCGGAAGAGTAAGAGAAGGCCATTTGACCCGGGAATATCAAAGAGCCGTTTCCCTGATTCGTGATTGTGTTTATCGTCGAATCGTTATAGGTGAGATGGTTCTTTTTTCACCAGCTAGTAACACCGACTTGACTGATCGATCGGAAATTTTGAGTAGCGTTTCGGTTGACCTCAACTGGCTCCCATAAACGGCTGGAACAGCATGATATTTTGTTACTTTCCAGAATGACTTCCATTAAAACAGAAGTGACCCTGGGGTCTGAGTTTTTCAAGCGTGACAAAGCTTCTGGACCAGACCTCATTCCTCACTTAAAACGTGGTCAAGAGAGGTTAGTATCCAAAAGGGCGGTCGGTTTGGGAATCTGTAGACGTACCTCGTGATTGGGGCAAATCGATGTCATTTTCCGTTTTCAAAAAGGGAACCAAACGTCTGTCAGACAACCAAAGAAACATCAGTCAAGTGTCCGTGGTCTCCAAGTCACTCACTGGCCTTATTTCACGTCGGTTGACTAAACTCAAGGAAAGTCATGTATGTGAAGAACAAGGAGGAGTTCGAACAGGTCTAGAGTGCATTGATCAAATTTTTACTCTGCAGTGAGTCTTGGAGCATCGACATTCTTACAAGCAATGGGCAGTCGTTGTAATTTTGAACCTAAACACTGTTCACAACCTTGTCTGAAACCACCTTTGAAAAGGAGTTCCAGCGAAATACGTGGATCTGTTGAAATCGCTACATGCCCCTTTACAAGCAGGGTTTTGTGGATAACTGCCTCGTCTTCATCATTCCTAGTTGTTCCATATCTCATCCTTTTTACTTTTGCCTTGAGCATTCTGGAGGGTACTCACAAAGAGCTCAATGAGTGGTTTTAAGGTTCTTTCGGGCACCAAGTTTGATACACGATCAGCTGTTCAAGCAATCAGATTGCACAATCTATGATGGTTGGGTCACGCACTCTGCAGGCCACCTGGGTGTCTGTCGTACCATGCGCTATTCGCAAAGGTCACTAACAGTCGGATAAAGCTGTTGGTTGGTCAAACAATGTAATGACCACAATATATGAACACCGTGACTATTCCATTGAGTTAGGTAAGTGGATGTCACTTACTCAAATGAGATCCTCGTGGTCACGCGGATCGCTAGTTTAGAATGTTATCCGAGTTAGCAACGCATCTAGTCAGTAATACGTCTGTACGCATTAAATCTTTAGTTTTTTAGCGTCGCTTAATCGACTTTTACCTTTTTGATGTACGTTGATTCCTGCACAAGAAGCAGGTGTGCAGAGGACTATGTCTGCTGTACTAGTGCACACTGATAGAGATAACATTAAATTTAGTCATGATAAACCGTCACAACGAGACTGGAGCTTGACGCGGTTTGATGGCTTGCGCATCTCGATGACCTATTGGACTAAACTGGACGCTGTGGCCACCACACCGACAGTCACTTACGCCAAGCAAGCCAATAGGTAGAGGTCTGAAAAGCGAAAATCTCTTGGTCCCCCAGGTTGGGGATTGGAAGAAGGTTGGCATATTTTTCCAGAGAAATTTCCAGTTCTGGTACACCGACTGTCTTGCGACACAGGCTTTTAAGCCAAATGCTTTGGTCCAGAACCCCAACCGTTTCCCTATCCAGGTCTGGAAGTCCTGGCAGTATCTCAGCCCGCATACAGCCATGAATCATCACAACATCAACAATTCCATACTGCATCGGCCGTCTCGCAGTGTACACCGGGTCGCCCTATCTGCTGCATACAGCAGGGTGGATAGGCGAATACATGGTACTGCTGACTCCTCCCACACTGTCGTATCAAATTTAGCTATTAGGCACCTCCCAACCCCCATTTCTAGTGATTAATTTGCAGGTCCCACAACGGGTGTAGCTAATTATAGTGGCATTGTGCCGATGAGTCCCATTTCTTACCACTCAGTTTCAGACCTCCGTCGTCCATTGCTTAGACCTAGAATGTGAATTACTATAGGTGTTTTCGACATTCGCACTCTAAAACAGACAGGTCAATAGGCCGCTATCGCACGAACGTCAGAATCGTTAAATGTCGATGTCTGTTGTGTTTCAGGGACTAGGGTTCAGGTCAGTGGCCAACGTACGGAACTAACCGCATCCACACTGTCTACCTGATACAGGTTATACACCTCAATTCAAGCTGGATTAGGCGTGTCGCCCTCCGTACGACGGCCGCAGCCACATTAGCATATTTGATCCCTGTTAACGGTAGACTTGGCGCCGTCCGCTTGACAGGTTTTGTTAAGACCAGCTCTAGATACAAAACTCAGAAATCTTTTCATTGTATCTGCTCATGTTCCAGCTGGCTGTAGTGACGCGCCTTTTATTCTGATCTGGCCGCTCTCCTTCGCTTGATACAGTTCGGATATAGCCTTTATGACCGGAGATATGAACGCCCAAGTAGGCCGCCTTGGTGAGGCCGAGTCTTGTTTGAGTGGCAGGTTTGGGATAGCGTCATATCGTTGGGACGATTGCCGCTGCTGTGCGCTGAACATAAGCTATTTTTATCCAATACTAGTTTTAAGCATCGTGCGCGTCATTGTTGTACTTGGCACCCTCCTTCTCCAAATCAAGCCTGGTCTCAGGTAGGCTACATAGCCGTTAGTTATAGATGGCGCGGTTCGATTCAGGACTCTCGTTCCTATTGGAGCACGTAGTTGGATTCAGACCATGCTTTGGTGCGTTACCGTTTTGTTCTTACTTTTGCTGAGCAACGACCTTACCGACAACAACGATTGGCTGTTGGGAAATTGGTTATACCGTCGGTAAGGCATAAGTACTAAACCAGGTTAGAACGTGTTTTAACTGAATCAACGGCCTACAAGCTCGTAAGCAGATAGCGGAATAACGGTTAGTCAAACGACGTGCAACCGAACGACGGTCAAGGTTAATGAACCACGGACTACGGAATATGCACGACTAGTTCGAGACTTCCCGGTCAATCCAACCACCCGAGGCTAACTCATGAACACAGATAAAACACTGGCCTCCGAACGGAGCTCCTTTATGTCACTCAATCCGAAGACAATACGGTCACATACCAGATGATATGTAGAGTGTTTGTGACCAATCAGAAGACCAACTCAAAGGTGGACCGAATGAAGAGCCAAACCGTACAGTGATGCGCGTAGGCGGGGTGCCAGAGATTTGGCACAAGAGTTGAATGGCGAAGTGGCACATGACCGTGCCGAATATGAGGGTCACTCACCTGTGTACTTTATTGGTCTCTGCCACAACGTTTTCGGGAAACTGGCGACTCTCCTGACTGAAGGCTGTCTTAGTAGTTCTCACTCCAAAGATCCGAATAGCTCTTGTACCTACATCTCACAGACCATTCATGAGGCAGGAACTGTGACGTGCGACACGAAGGTTCGTGAGTTGAATAGGCAATGGATCTCGGAGAAATTCCCAGAGTTGTTAGAAGCTAAACGGAATAATCAGTCCGGTAGTTCATATTGCTAGTCTGGGAGAGATATCCGTAGGATGCTGAAACGTACCCTGAAGGCTGATCGTGAATATTGGTTAACAGGGAAGTTAAGGAAATGGGGACCGATTATTAATCAGTTGTAAAATATCCGCACCAAATTTAGTACGAGTAAAGTTGAACAGCTTGGGCGTCATCTTTAACATGTTATTGATAAACAGATTGAGAACAACACGACGTTAAGAGCAAGTTGTAATACTCTACATTTCAACCACCTCGGGTGACCTTCCTCAGGAGTGTTGTAACCGATTACCACACTCCTGAGGAAGTTCACCCGAGGTGGTTGAAACGTAGAGTATTACAACTTGCTCTTAACGTTGTGTTGTTCTCAATCTGTTTATTGAAACTGGGATAGCTTCTGCTTCAGGGAGCACTGACAAACTAAGCTGGTCCGTGCCACTTGTCCCAGGGACCGTTTGTCAGTGAAGGTATCAGCGAGGCAGATGGCACACTCATCTATAATAAGTCCCTAAGGTTGGAGCGGTGGGCAGAGCAATTTGAGTCACTTTTGCTGGCACCCTGTTTCAACTGTGTTACCGTCACAACTTTAATTTAGCACCGTGGTCCGTAGATTTGAAGCCACCTACTGAGACTGGGGTCCGCAACTGCATTTCGGTTTTCAAACTTAATAAGGCTGCTGACCAAGATGATCTCGTGCTAGTACTTTTCAAGGGAAGTGAGGAGGCGTCGGTAGAGGCTTTGACTCAGATGTTGCAACTTGTGTGAACGACGGAGGCCATCCCTCCCTGTTGGGGTTACGCGATAATAGTTCCTACATTCCAGAAAGGCATCAGGGTCTCTTGCGAAAACAATGGTAGAATTAGTTTGACCCCAGTGCTTACTAGGGTTCAAGCATCCACTGTACTTCCTTTATCTACTGCAGCTCTGGAGGCAAATATTAAGGAAGAATAGGCAGGGTTTCACCGTGGGTGGAATGTATAGGTCACATTTTTACTCTTCGTGAGATTCTGGAGCAGCGTCACGTGTACTGCCGGCCACCAGTTGCTATATTTCTCGACTACAAAGGTGAGTTCGTTTCGGCGGATCGATCTACACTTTCAGAGTCACTTAAACGCAGCAGTGTAGTGAACATACTGTCGGTGCTTTATTCCCATACTTCGGCTTGGGTTAGGGCTTACGATGAATTCTCTAACATTTTCAGTATCATGGGTGACGTACATCAAGGCTGTTCACTTTCACCATTTTTGTTTAGTTTTGTGACATACGGAGTAATGGAGAACTGTCTCCGGCGCTCACAAGATGCTGGCGTGGACCTCCTATCTGGTGTAAGGCAGATTGATGTCGATTATGCTGACGACAGGGTGTTGCTGTTGGACACTTTCCAACCTGCAATGTCGCGTTCTGCTTAGCGTTTCGTAATGCGCTTTCCAGCCTCGAAGTTCAAAGTGCCTGTGGAAGATTGCATAGATTTATTTAGATAAGGAAGTCATGGAGGTTGTTGACCGATTTATGTGTCTGGGAAGCTGCACCAGCGACGCTGGTGATGTATGAAATGAAATGGAAGCGCATATCTCTCAGGCTAGGGCGGTGTTAGCTAGTCTGGGGCACCTATGGTGACAGAGGGGTATCTTTCTGAAGCTTAAATGTCGCGTATATGAAATAACAGTGAGTGGTGTGTTATTTTACGGTAGCGAAACTTGACCGCTCAGGGCAGAGAACTTGAACCGTCTTGAAGTATTTGGTCACGGGTGTTTGGGGTTGATTGTCAAACGACTTCTTTTGTCCACTCCTTACATTTGCACAGACTTAGAGGGTCAGGTGGTGTTAAGGGTGTTCAGATATTAATGTACCACATTAGGCACTCTGTCGATGCTTCGGCCGGCAGGCCTAAGGTGTTAGGTTGAGAGATGCTGACTTAGCATAGAGAACTGAAGTCGTTCACGAATGGGTGGATCACTGTAGGCCGGATCCGTCTCTCATACTGGGTCCCTCGTGACTCCCAGAGTCGGTGACTGGAGACGTAAGTCAGGTGGTGACTAGTCGAGGTGAGTAGCGTGAAAGTTGTCGTTGTTTAGCCGAGCTGTTTGTGAAGTGAGTGCATTCAATGACGCGGAACAGTGAGAGACTTAGGGAGGCTGTCTTGTTGATGGCGCTTTACTGTCACCTACAAATTGGTTGTTTGTAAACTGTAAACACCTCGATGTTGTACGTTTGAATAGACTTAGTTATCTTTTAGTAGTTAGGTCCCTTCCCGTTCTTCTCTTGCTTCCCATACAAAGTTTGGTATTTTCTTTCTGTTTGTATAGCAGTTAAGTCTAAGTGTGAACCACCGATGTTTTGCTGCTTATGATGATTGTGATGTCAATAAAAAACGGATGTTCCAACTGCGTTAACTCTACATCATACCAGTATAACTCTGACGAATAGATTTTAGGCAAGTAGGCCTGGTTGGTCTACGAGGTTTTCAAAAGGTGACGTGGAAATCGAAACTCTGGTGGTGTTGCATGATCCTCCTTCTCTTGGGTATTTCCCGAAACATTGAAAACCTTTCTTCTTATACGGAGCACATCAAAGCTGAAGCCAGTAGGCGGTGGAATAATACGCACGTGATAAAAGTATTATGGAAAAGAATGCGTAGCAGACCGCGCCTCTATTGCGGAGGTCCCACAGGAGAACCAGACTTTTCGAAATTCACTGTTGGTGCCACCACAGTTTAGACGCGGCTGCTGCATGTCTTGGTTCGGGTGAATTTTATTATCCACGAGCAAGTGGGCTTTGCAGATTGTCCAGTCCAAGAAGGTTGCGGCTGTCTGACTATGAAACTCTCTAGCTGTTATGACTACCAGCACCTGACGAGTGTGCAACACAGTGGTGCATCGGAACACGTTGACCTTAACCAAGGAATTCTGCCTACACAGCATCCACAAATTTTACCCTCAAGTCTATACGAATGACCCTTAATTGCTTGTCACTGGTTAGTGGAAGATGAACAGACGTGTTCAGAATTTTATAGGCTGGAATTAGGTCATCTAACCGTTAACATGCAGAACAGTCTGAGATTTCCGATTATACATTATAATAAAGACATAGGTTAAATCATATTATCAGAAACCCCCGTCCTCTCGCTCGGTATGACGACGAGTTGGCGAGAAGATATTTAGAAGATAGGTCTGAAAGTGAAGGCTCAAAGGTGGGTGGTTATCTTGTGAAACTATTAGGTGCCATAAATTGTCCTGAAGATATGACGACCAAACAGACATACTGCAATGTAATTCCGACTTCAATGCGTCTTGCATCAAAACAACTAACCATCGTCTAAGAAGACGACGCCTGAATCCATATAATCAGATTGCCTCGTAGTATTTTGGGTGCAGTTTCATTCTGAAAATCCCCGTCCAAGGCTTATTCTGCTAAGCACAAATAAAAAAAGAACCTTTAAGACACGCCCTTCACTAAAATATCTGTTCTACAGATCGAACTTGGGAAGATGTGAAACGAAAGTAAAAGCCCGTTTTTGAATCGTTTCCCGGAAACCGTAAGGTCGATGAGGGTTATCGCAGCAGGAGTGGGAACCTTTCACTGTCGGGTGGATATGTATGTCACTCGGCTTAGTAATGTGTCACACTTGTGGGCACCGAAAATATTGCCTTGTACTTAGCTGAGCTTTAGCCGACCACACACATCTTTGAGTTGCACAGGAGGGGTCTTATACGTGCACAATGATCTGCTCATAAAGGAGCGAAAAAACGTTTTTTCTGCGAACTTTTCCCATGTTGAGATAGAGCATTTTAATCCTTAAGGTCTGGGTCGACTTGAGCGTGGAACAAAGTGAGTAAGACAACTTTGCTTTGCAAGAACTGCCAGATAAACCTGTGCTCCTGAGTAATCCTGTGGTTTTGTTAAGCCTCTTCACACGTTTAGTCTAAAAAAGGTCGCTATTGAGTGATCACTACTCGCAACTTGTTTCCTAGGTTACACAACCACATTATGATGGTGAACAAGGTGAGGTACTCAACATTGATGTCTTCAGGCTGTTCAGACTAAAAAAAACAGACACCCAATAGGGTCAGCGTTACATATCCAACCTTCTCCGACAGAGTGGATGAACGCATTAATTAACGTGTTAGTTGAGCTCCGGACCACTTTTAGAACCGTGTTTAACCCACGCTGCCGTAGCCATATTTCTCTACCCGTTTTATATTGTCCGGGAAGGATATGAAAATAATAAACACCGGTCACTCGATTGATTCGCTGTCACTTATTAACCGACACGAACAGACGTTTTTTCAGCCGAGACGATGTAATTGGAAACGTTTTACTGATGTCTGCATCAAGTTCATCACTGCACAGTGCAGCCTACATGAATGGTCCTACTTTGGCAAAATGACGTTCAATGAAGCGCAATCTTTAGTGTCCAACTCACTGGTTGCCACGCCACGCGCGGGCTCGCGTTTATGGATCGGAGTTCCGGTCCACAACACACCTAGTTTCCATTCGCACGTCGTATGCACATTTGCCCGGTTTGTGTATGTGGCCGACGCCTTTTGTCGAGACTTTTTGACTGTCATTCCTCCTCTGTTGCTCCGATCTCGTTGGGCGGTGGCTCATCCGGTCACCCGTGTTGTCCGCAATCTGCTGGTTATGGGCTTTTGGAAGTAACTCACCGCCGCATTGCGGTACTCCACCGATAGTCGGCATACTTGCACCTCCGATTTGATAATCTAGCACACTATGTCAGTTAGTGATCTGCCCCGAGGTCAGTTCATAAACAGGTTGGGTCTGTTCTAACAGGACTTCCGTACAGTTTCTTCTTGGGAGTACTAGACACATTTCAGTCTGCAAAAGGTGGTTCATGTCGTGTTCAGATATGTTTTTATTTCTCCAAAAAGTATCTGATACGAAAAAATTTTGTACCGCCCACGGAAGCTTCATAAACAAAATTGTTTCCTCTTGGTGTGACAGCATTGTATTACATCCTGACGAGTTTCGCCATGTGAGATAATGTATGAAAGTTTAAATGTCCGAAATCGTCTTTCAAAATGTAGTTCCTTTTCATTTACGATTGCCCCACCCTAAAATGAACACCCTGGGGCCTTAGTGAAATGATGAGTGAGTGTACGTTCCTAAGGGCGACCGCACACGTTAATGGAGTTTGCCACCCGTGTAGTGATAATGGACAGACGACTTGTATCAGCGTGTATGGTGTAGTTTGTGTTCCCAGCAGTTCAAAGTTTCAGCAAAGTGGTTGACTATGCTAGTTTGTCCACTGAATATGGCTTGTCCAGGTGTCTTTCGTAGAGAGTTAGTTTTGTAAGTTTTTGGCAAAACACTTCATATTCTAGAGCGTTTTCGTTTTACAGGAGTGCCGATTGCAGGGGAATTCACTGTATACTTAGTAACATCATGTTGTCACGGTTTTTGTTTGTCATCGATGCCTTATTACTTGCGGTATCCTAATGACAACGAAGCTCGCTTACCAACCATGTTACCGCCAGTTCTAGCCTAACTACCACTGCTGTACTGTCTAGGTTTGAGTATCCTTGTCACATTCAACTCGTAAGTGGCAGCAGTCATCCGTTACACAATAGAGCTGATGAACTGCACCGAATGTCTATCACCAACTGGTTATAACTTGTTCTTATTCCTTTATAATTCCTTTCAAAATACCGTTGCTAAGGCGGTGTAACTAAGATTTGCGGGTGTACACGTTGTCTCGGTTGGTCTCTGTTATCTTTGGTTTCGACAGTAACTCCGGTTTTTATACAGAAATCTGCATAACGTCCATACACGGCATATTCTACTTTGTGGTTTGAAACTGGGCCTGTCGGGACGAAAGTAGCAGCAAACATACAGTGTTTGACCGACACCGCTTCCATCAGCTAGTCCGTATTAGGCGGGATGATCACCTGAAGTTTTCGGCCGTTAGTCCGCACACAATCAGTTTGTCAAATAGTGCTTCGGTTTCTCATTTTTCTTCATTGGAATTTCATTGTATTGGGGGTTATTTACTGAGGCTGCAAACGGTGGGGTTAAATCACAATGTGGTTAAACATTGGCATGCTGACAAACTGTGGGGACGTGAATCCTTCGTTGGACAAAATCCGTCGATGCTTCTTCTCAAGTAGGAGTTTATCTAGTAACCTGAGTCACTGGTTGAAACGTCACTGAACATGGTAGCATGTCGAACTCAGTGACACATCAACATATACACGGCTTCTAGTTCTTTTAATAAAGCAGTTTGCAGAGCTTTTTTTAAATATAGTACCAACTGATCGGACTCAAGATCCTCCGTGTGTATATGCCTTCCAAGGTGACAGTAATTAGCATATCCGAAAAGATTTCGCAAACGCGCTTGTTGGAGTTGGAATGCTAGTCCGGAAACTTGGATACGTTATGGAGAAGCTCAATCCAGGATTAGCAGGAAAACAGGAAGTTCAAAATTATCCTAAAACATTAAACGGTCAATCTGTCTGGAATTTGTAAGATATCCTCAGCAAATTTAGTACGAATGAAGTCAAACGGTTTGGACGTCGTGTTTAACGTGTTATTGATAAACAGATTGAGAATAACACAACGGCAGTAGCAAGTTGTAATACTCTACGTTTCAGCCACATGTGGTTGCCTTCCTCAGGAGTGTTATACAACAAATCAAATCGGATTTCGGTTGGGACTTAAAGTACTGCAACTTGCTCCTACGGTTGTGTTAATCTCAATCAGTTTGGAGGTTGATTATGGGTCAACCTGGTGGTTTGTTCTCACCAAGTGACTGGCAATTGATGATGTGGGGCTTCGAGCAACGAATTCACCGATTTGAGATTGTTGTGCCATGAGTTGTTTTAACCAGTTCGAGACGTGTTCTCCCACTCGCTGAGATAGCCGTCGGTCTGTTATTCCCATGTAAATGTCATCGCAAGTGCAAGTGACCTGATAGACAGTGTGAGAGACAGAATAGTCAGAAAAACTGCGTTCGTGATTTTCAAAATCTGGTCCATTGGTGGTTTGGACTAAACGCAATTGGGCAGCTGCATACGTGCAGTATAGGGTAGATCACAATTTGTGCTTGTTGTCGTTTGCCACATGCTCCCCATTTGTGGTCTTTACGGCGCAAGACATTAGCGGAACGGGCATGTATTTATTTTTATTGCGTGTGTATTCGATCTGGTCCATTTCTGACGAAGTTTATCAGGTGATCTAAAGGAAAATTACCAAGAAACAACGTGGATCTCATGAGATCGATGCAATTTAGGATGAATTAGACAGCCTTGTTGAAACTTACCACTGCTTTGCTGAAGTCCTCAGCGCATTGTCACCGGTGTGCCGTATCAAGTTTGAATGCCTTTTCCAAAGAAACCGTTCGCAACACCAAGGTCAGAACTCTTCTTTCTCAACAGGTCTCTCTCTCACGACCATTCAATATGATTGTATTTCCAAGTTGCGGTTTAAAGCATGTACACAACCACCCATCAACTCAGTTCACACAAACGTAGCTGGATTTTTTATCCCTTGGAGTGAAGTTCAAAATAGCACCCGAAGACGTTAGGCTGAATATGCGAGGGCAATTTGAAAATATGCTTGGTCAATTGAAAGATCTCTTGCCCACGTCTTGGGATGAAATGGGCTAATTTCGTTCAAAATTGGTGGATATTTCTAGCCATTTTTTTCAAAACCTATTCATCAGCAGTATTGTCTGAAACGTGAACACTATCGAACCATGAAAGAATTGAGAAATGCGGCACTTGGTGTTTCTAAAGCCGGATAAAGGTTCTATTGTTGTCATCATGAGCAAGGATGATTACAGGACGAAAATGAATACCATTTTGTAAGACCAATGAAAGTTTAAAGAAGACAGAACGAGTGGAAATAACATACTACTGGAAAGGCAAATAGTGAGACAACTCCAGATACTGTTGTTGCACGGTCATATATATGAAAATCAGTACAGACACATGAAGCCAATCAGGACGGAAACACCACGAATGAGAGGTGCACCGAAAATACGTAAGGATAGAGCACCCCTGAGACCAATTTTTGTATGACAAATTCGGTATACCATAAAATTGTTTGAGATTCTTGACCCCGTTCGCAAAATGTTGTCCCTCCACTGTCTAAAGGATTCTTTTGAACTGAAAGAGACATTATAATGCGTGTCACTGGGTTCTCAAGCTATGTATTCGATTGACGTTGATTCTTTTTACAAACCTTCCCCTTCGTGACAGTTGAATTTCTGTGATATTATTCCTAACCAACGCTGTGATGTAGGCACTTCACTGGAATATCTTAAGAATCTCATCTTACTGTGCACAGAAAAAACTGGATTCACCTTTTAAGAATTTTCTTGTAGTTGTGTACGCGTCAAGGCCCCGCACTCGTGCCAAGGCTCGAAGTATGTTCTGATTGGTCACGGCTTCAACGACCAAGGGCTCACTCGTCCATGCACTTTAAAATGACCCGAATGCTTGTAAATGCGCAATATATTATGCGCTTTCACTAAGTCACTTGTTCTCACTACCGTTGTTATTGTCCGTAAGGCATGTAGTGGATGGGGCTGGAATATAGACACAACAGTAGACAAACAGACCCTAGTGATTAGGAGTAGTCCGTTAGGTCCTACATTAGCCGACATCTTCTTTGGAACGATAGAACGGCAAGTCCTGCATAATATTGCCAAAGCATTGTTTTACAAACGGTATTTTGATTTTTACGGATGCCGATCGTTTTGGTTTGTTTTTTAACGTTAACTTAATTCACCCGAATCTCTTCTTGTCTCACGAAAGGAAATCAAATAGCAGTTTAGCTTCATTGAACAAACGACAACAGGTACAAATTGTGATCTACCCTATACTGCACGTATGCAGCTGCCCAATTGCGTTTAGTCCAAACCACCAATGGACCAGATTTTGAAAATCACGAACGCAGTTTTTCTGACTATTCTGTCTCTCACACTGTCTATCAGGTCACTTGCACTTGCGATGACATTTACATGGGAATAACAGACCGACGGCTATCTCAGCGAGTGGGAGAACACGTCTCGAACTGGTTAAAACAACTCATGGCACAACAATCTCAAATCGGTGAATTCGTTGCTCGAAGCCCCACATCATCAGTTTCNAATAGCAGTTTAGCTTCATTGGACAAACGACAACAGGTACAACTTGTGATCTACCCTATACTGCACGTATGCAGCTGCCCAATTGCGTTTAGTCCAAACCACCAATGGACCAGATTTTGAAAATCACGAACGCAGTTTTTCTGACTATTCTGTCTCTCACACTGTCTATCAGGTCACTTGCACTTGCGATGACATTTACATGGGAATAACAGACCGACGGCTATCTCAGCGAGTGGGAGAACACGTCTCGAACTGGTTAAAACAACTCATGGCACAACAATCTCAAATCGGTGAATTCGTTGCTCGAAGCCCCACATCATCAGTTTCGAGTCACTTGGTGATAAAAAACCACCAGGTTGACCCATTTAGATAATTCAAAATGCTGTTATGCTATCAGAACCCGAAGCTAGTAGCCTTTAGGAAAGGCGCTACGTGCACAAAAGCGGTCGAGGCAACCCGTAGGGTTTTCGTGATGGTGATGACATAATATGTAGTGTGATTGTATGCATGCCCATACCCTGTCTATCTCTATTTTTCTGTTATATATAGATTGCATGTTTTACGTTTGCGACTGATGAGAACAAACGGAATGTCAACATGTCACAACATGTCTTCCTTTCGCACTGATAGATTTATTAAAGGAACTCGATGCATTTTTGTGGACTCCGTCCATTCTACTCGTTGCACCTAACTAAATACGTTTAGTCATGAACATTACTGACTGTTCTAAATACCGAAGTACACAATTATTTAACTGTACCTTTTATTTGTCTGACGTAGAAACAAAATGGTTTGTCTTGGACTGGACATTCACATTTCCTGCAACGCTTATTCGATGCACTTTCACGGTGGGATACACGTGTACCGGAACACAACGGGATGCTTTGGAGGAAACAAAAAAAACTATCGTACTGACGCTTGGTGAACCAAGAGGACAATAAGATCTCAAACATTGTCTGATTAAAAGTTCCATCCCATAGTATTGAAGGCCATACAGAGAAAAATAATAAGTCCGACCGTCATTGCAGCAGTGTGGGAGTCGATGGACAACGTTTAATTTTCACTGTGGATGGGTTTCGTTTTTACCTACACACACTTTTGGTCAGGCTGATTAGAGGTTCATTAGGTTTCTTATTGGTTCCAGGGAATGAGCCACGTTCCATCAACAGACTGGCCAGATATGTGGCATTCTTGTGATCCTCAAAGTTATTTGCGTCAGATATTTCAGCTCCGGAACCTTGTCTAAATATACTTCCTGGTCGTGGTCCGGTTGTTTCAGGTATGTCCTTGACCAAATGTGTTGGAATATCATGATGGAGCGCTTCTGGTTTATGAAGAGTTGCTAGTTCTGTGTGCTCGCTTAGAGAGCTTTGAGAAATTTGACCCAGCTTTTGTACAATTGTATGTGGATTACTTTTAGATCGTTTGTCTTTGTCAGGATCATAATTCATTCTTCTAACAATTCTGAGAATGGATGTAGAATGCGTTGTGTTCGGCCCGACTTCTACGGCCTGTAGAGAAGCGTTGGAAATCGTAGCACGTTGTGCCTTGTCATCATTTGTTCGCCATTTCGTACTGTGACTGTTACCTTGGCCTTGACTGAGAACGGACTTAAGGGATGTTAGTTTGACCCATCTGACTTTGGCAATGCTCGTAGATGGCTGAACTGACAGAGGAATGCGGCTCTTGGTTTGATGCGGTGGTTCCAAAACAGTAGGCTCTGTTGAATTCGGCTTAGCTGTTTGAGTCATAATGGAAGTAGTTTCGCCCAGGCTCAATGATCCATGTTTGCAATGGCTGAGTAAATAATTACAAAATTTAGTTGCATACGAGTGGGTCTTTCCTCCAGATGTAGCCGAAGTAGGCAAGGGACTGCTTGTTTTTTCAAGTGTGTCCAGTGAGAGTACGTTTTCTCCTTTAAAAATATCACCCTTAATGGGCAATTTGGTCACGGTTTGATTTTTTTTATTGTTCTCACTAGCCCGCGTCATTGCGTTGTCACGATCAGTAAACAGGGGGCTAACAAATGGCCGGATGGGTGATGCAGAACACTGACGCTTGCGATTATTACCAACTTGTTTCCGCGTGTGTAGAGTAGATTTTTTGTTCAAAATCTTGTTGGTATCGGTCGCAATTGGATTCTTACATTTGTTTGAAATCACGGAAACCATTTCAGTTGTTTTGCTTTTCTTGATTTGTGGTCCACAAATTCGTCTACCGGTGTTTACTTCTGGTCGAACTGTTTTGCGTCTTTCCTTAAGTCCTATCTGCATACAGAAGGGCTCGTTTGTTCTGAAATAACCGGATTTCAGAGTCTCGAACAAACCGGATTTAATGCTATGCTCGTGTAGAGAGTCAGTCTGACTTGTGGACAGCTCCATGCGAGACGACCGGTCCTGAATTCTCACGCGCTCTCTTTTTCCACTTGACAGCATATTGCTAGCAAGGCATCCAGAAATATCCGTCTCAATAATCTTATCAGTCTTGACCAAAATGCAGTCATAAGAAATACTATCTCCAGAATATTTCTGAACCTTATATGATACCTCCACTGGTCGAATGACCGAAGTATTTTTAGCAGTATAAATGTAGCTACACCGATTCTTACATGCACTCTCCACCGTTATTCGGAATGAATCAAAGGAGTTGCAGTAGTGAGAGGCGATAATAGCCCATCGGGAAGAGATGCGTTGAATAGATGCTACGCGAGGACTTGGGTATTTTTGGGGGGTTATGCAACAGAAATCATGTAAGTGTACATCCCAAAAGAATTTAAGGGTAGCGCACCAACTTTGTTTTTGAAATGACCCATTCAGGCGAGGATAAAATGAGACCTGAATTAGTTCACTGAAAGCATGCACTTTGAGCAACGGTCGCACCGTTTGAACTGTGCAGTTTGCATACGCATTCGAGGTATTCACCGGAGTTCCTAATGTATTTTGGTTTAAATTGGATACCCGAGATGTTTGTGACCGTACGTGCTTTACAGAAGTTTCTCGGATAAATGGAGGTGTGTATTGCCCAGAGATACTTGATAAGAACGACACATTTGTGGGTTGTTTTTGCTTTGCGCTGGACGTTAAAAATGGCTCTAGCAAACTGAAACAACCGTCTAGGATGACTGGTTGTGATAGGTGACTTATCCTTTGACTTTCTGATTGACAGGTAGAAAGAGGACGACACCATTCCACATATCTCAGACTAAGCAAATCAGAAAGGAAATGCAGAACATCAGAAAAGTGATCTGCTGGAAGGAACTGGAAGACAACTTGGTTCGGCTTTCTGTCCATTTTGCCTGTATTTATGTTCGCATGGAATTCTGTGGAACCAATTTCCGCCTCATCGAAAATGGAAGGTAGTTCCTCCTTATTGGATCCGAGTCCTAAAGTAGTTTTATCCAACGGACTATCTGCCAATAAGTTGATTGATGTGCTTTTAAGTTTGTTTTGCGCTGTTTCAAGTTGGGTGAAAAACGTAATTTTTGTGTAATATTCATCAAAGAAGTTATGAAATATATCACCGTCAATGCTGTTTGGAGCAGCCTTGATAGCAGAGGGGAACAAAACAATTTGTATCAGTTCACAACTGTTCTTACAAGATGAATTACACATATCCTTGACTGAACTTAACTTCGGCTGTTGTTTCTCGGGATATCCCATGCTTTTTAAATTGGCATAGTTTGGTGTGCTTGTGCTCAATAACGAACATGTAGGCCACTCCATCAGCACGCATAGTCTAAGGCGCTGATCCTGTCGTCTTATTACACGTAGCGTAAGAGCAGCTTGCTTACTTTGTCTCACAAGAGTATTTGTCAAACTTATGGTTTGGGAACCTTGCAGATAATCCGGCCAATCAGCTGCTTGAGCAAATAGCCATGGGTGAATCTTTCGAACTTCACGTATTGAGTAAGACTTTTGGGTACGGTTGTAGAAGAAAATAAGTCCCTCCGGAGTTTGAAAATAGACGACACGAGCACTGTTATGGATTGGGAATGTGACAGACGGGCATCCAATAACTGACAAAGGGTGAGCAACGATGTACTGTAGATCAACGAAGGAAAAGCGACCACTTTTTTGAATCACGGGAACTGTACCAGTTTCGGTTGGCTTTTCAGGTACTCCATCTGCTAATAGAACATATACACGAACTAGACAGCTTGTATGACCGCTGTGAAAGACTTGGTAGGTAGTTTTGGGAAATGGGTTCATGAGCACGCTACTGATGGTGGCAGTACATCTCTGGGTAGCCGAATTAAACAAGAACACGTAGCGAGTAAAATGGATGGCATGGATTACGCATATGTCACATTTTTTGCGCGAACCTGAATAACACTCGCCAGCTGCGTGGGCTAAGTCAAAAAAACGAACGGACGTAATTTGATATGACAAATCAGACGGAAGTTTAACATTTTTTCCAGTGCGTCGTTCAGCTTCAGATAGTTGACGAGTGACAAATAAAATCGGCCGTTGGCTACTCATGCGATTGTGATAGGGCTTCACGTTAGACACACTAGAATAGACAGTGAGTTCGGTAGTCAGCCCTAGCAAACAAACAGGGATTTCCTCTGTTTCAAAAGTATGATTTGAGGAACTTGAGAAACATGTTTCCAATCGTTGCCTCAGCGACCATGAGTGTCTCAGTGGTGAGTCCGTTACCGACCTGCTCATGTGTACCATCTGCGGTGTTGCACTGTTCGCCTTTTTCTTGTCTCCTCTTTGGAATTCACTACGATGTCTGTGACTATCCAGTTTGGACGAACGAGGTGAGCCAAATTCAATCGAGTGTATGCAGTCATTAGTTAACTTATTTTCCATCTCTGGCAAGCAGTATACTTCGTGAGTTTCGCGGGCTTCCACGTTCTGGTGAATCAAAGGTGGAGTGCATCTTTCCAAGGAAGCGACGTTTTGACGTGAAATAATGAGAGAAGCATAGGAATTTACGTCTTTTCCAAGTGGAGACAGCACCGTAACAGTCATAAACGCATCTTCTACCTCCTCGTCGTTAAAATATTCCGTTATTCCATTTAAAGTTTTTGTGGGTGAATGAGGACAAAAGTTGCCAGCTGTGTCCTTGAACAAATCATTGTTTTGAAGAAGGTCCCAATTATCACTGAAATGATGGACATAATTCTGTTTTGCTTGTTTCAAGCAAACAATTAAGTAGCTAAGACTTTCTGTTGGACTTTCAGGCCTGAACGGATCGCCTGCAATTGGACATGTTTTGTTCGACAAGCATTCCGGTAAGTTCGTCTTCGATAAGATAGCTATCGGCGACGTTTTAGAAGAGCGCAGACTGAGACCAAAACATCGGATCATATCGCTTTCACTTCGTCTACACACGTTTCGTGTCATGGAATTGTTCTTATCAGACAAAAGAAAGCAATAGATTTGCACATCCCAGTTTAAGCAGCCTTGTATGATATGTAAGTTATTGATACTTTCGTGTTGGACGAAGTGCGTCTGCGCATCTCTTCTCATCGTTTCAAGGCTAACGGGCAAATAGGCCGAAGGATGGATGTTTGCGACAAATATTGATTCACTGAGTTGATCGATGATACGTGAAGAGCATGAGGCGGTTTCACCTTGTTCGACAACTTCTTGTAGAAAGTTACGAAGTGTAACAAGGTGAGGCTTCAGTGAGAGGTTTAAATGGTTCTCGAAGTTATTCAGAATGTTCGAAGCCAACTTACATGTCTGTTCATGGGTTCCATACGGTATACTATTTTGGTCCACAAAATATAACCTCATATTCTCTAGTTGAGGGGAGTAAACGCCATGAACATACTGTCTTCGTAGAATATGACTGGAAGACGCGTTTTCGACTTTTTCATTATATGTTGATGCCACCATTATTTCTGCAGGCAGTTCTCCCAACAAATTCGGTCTCGATACAGGTCTTAACCGTGACGTGACAGCTTCAGCTTGTTGTTGTGTCTCTTGTGGCGTTACAATTAATCTCCCTTGCTGGCGCTTTTGTCTGATTCTTCGACTAGTTGATAATGGTATCAAATCATGATGAGCTGGCTTACATATATGTCTGAAGCCACCTAAAACGTTAACAGTCAGCTGTTTGGTGTTGTGCTTGGTGCCGAATTCTCCAGAACCGGTACCAGTGAAGTTGTCCAAATTACAACAAACACACGCATCATTTGTTTCATGGACTGTCAATTTAAATATCTGCTTTGGTAACAGAATGAGCTGACTTTTCAACGTTAGTCCCAGTGATAGACTAGGCTTGTATTGCTGTCCGGCAAAAAAAGAAAAATTTTGTACAGAACTGCCCACTTGAACTAACCACATGTTGATATGCCTGTCCAGACCTGCATCCAGCCTGTTTGACTTTTTGTTCATCGAGTTGATTCGTTTTCCAAATTGTGTGTTCACTCCGAAACTGAGGGACGATTTTGATTGCCGATATTCGTCACTGTAGTAAGCCAGCGACCGTGGTTTATTTTGGTGACAAAACACCGGTATCTTATTCTCGAGGGCTGGTGCATATGTAAACTCATACCTAACTGTCGAATGACATTTCATACTTTGGGTGTGCTCATACAGTACGCCATCCGCTTGTTGATCGTTAAATGTCGCACTTGCAATGGTAGCGAAGTAGGCTCTATTTATCAGTAATATTGAGGGCAGTTCAAAACGTAAACAACTGGTGGCACACTGAAGGGCAGGTAAATAAGAGACGTGACGACGATGTTTGACGGAATGTGTTTTTTCATGACCCGAGCGTGAAGGTGGTCGATTATGCAACTGCGCAAGCACAATAGTAGCTGATCCCATGGCTTGTGTTGTGACAGATGACATGTTGTTCTCCTCAACGTACTTATGTTTTTCACTTTCTACAAACGATGATTCGGTGTGTTCTGTAGTGGAAACATGTAGGGAACAGTTCGATGAACGGCGACGCTTTATGACCTGATTGCTATTGTTTTCTGTATGACATAAATCTTCGGGCTCAGATGAACAGTCACGTGAATATCTAAGTCCAGCACTTCTGATTTGTGAGGATGAGAATGTGGCTGAATAACTATTTTCGGTTTTCAAGACTTCACATAAGGCAGGGCAGAAGGGGATTGCGCAGTTTTGGGCGTTCGAATAAATGTCCTCTTGTTTCTCAAACTTAATGTCGTGATTAGTGTCAAGAGGGCTAAAACTTTGTGAACCGTTATAGTTTCTGTTTGTTTTAGCTGTGTACAAACAGTGGGAATTGGTACCATTGACATACTTGATTGACAAAGAAAGAACAACGCGAGCCGACTCTCGGCTATCATTTTCTGCAAGCACTATTTCGGCATGTACTTCACCATGTCTAAATCTCAGTTTTTGTTCCAAAGCTATCTCTAGGGTGCCCCCGGAGGTCTGTTCTTCGTTCACTGGTTCGTGCTTTCTCTGTACTGTGGGTAGGCTGTTCCGACTCCCATGATTCGACGGTAGGCCTGGCTGATTGGTATCAACAGTTGCGGGGAATTCCGTTTCATTTGTCGCGGAAAGGTCAATTTTGGTGATCGAGGACATATTGAGGGTGGCTGATTTTGGGGCGTCGGTGGATTCCGCCATTGAGTCTAACCCTTCCGGGGTTTGGGGGTAACACTTGGAATCACATGTCTGATAGATTCCTTCATCAAACCCACGTGCATCCGGTAGGATTTCCGAAGATAGTCTATTATCCCTGTTCCGTACATCGATTCGAGTCATTACCCCCAGCTGTCCCTCTTCCGCATAAACGATGGAGACTGCTAGATTTAGTAATGAAATTTCATCTGATAGTTCTTCACCTTCAAAATTGGTTACTTGAATCACGGGTTTTTTCGGGCCAAACCGCATGTGTTTTTGAGTGTCTGGAGTCGGTGTTGTTGCACGTTCAATGGAAGCGTTTGGATGTGCCTCCCGCGTATGAGGTAAGCCACCTTCTTGCTTCGTTGAACACTTATCTGGCATATGGGCCGGATATGTTTTATTACGCACGGATTCTCGTGGACTAGTCGGGTTTTCTTCAATGACTGTTAATGTCATGCGCTCAGCGTAGCTAGCTAAGCGTGTCCGGGACTCCAAGCCGACATGATCAGCGTTACCTAGGCAGTTTTGAAGTTCAGTGGACCGAGACCGTTGAATTTCACAACCGTTCCCAGGCTCAGTCACGAAGGACATGGGCTTGGTCTTTTGGTACTTAGTCAAGTGAGCGTACGCATTCGGTTCTTCAGCTAAATCGGGCAGTATTTGGCCACTAACTTCAGTTTCAATTATAATTTCAACCGTTGAAGTGGAAACCAAAGAAGTTGACGTCGAACTTTCTGTATGATGTTTATTCAACCCTTTACCAAGTGAAGCGTCAGTGAAATAATGGACTAGTTCAAGTGAGCTGGGTGTTGGTTGTTGAACCTGCTTCACATCGTATGACAACTGTTTCACCTTAGCTGGAAACTGAAAAGGCTGTCTACCAGTAGTGTTGACTACAGAATCCACATTCATGTGTGTATCATTGAATTGATCATCA
The DNA here is from genome assembly GCA_008508345.1 of Paragonimus westermani. Lineage (NCBI taxonomy): Eukaryota > Metazoa > Platyhelminthes > Trematoda > Plagiorchiida > Troglotrematidae > Paragonimus > Paragonimus westermani. Next base: position 47,745 of record QNGE01000878.1, read on the forward strand.
CAAACAGCAGGAACAAAACGAATGGGCAGAGGGTCTCTCGACTCATTAGATGACTGGGAGGCCGAGAGATTTGGGCATTCTGGCCTGCTTGGTTCCCTCACATCCATCGTTGTTTGCATAACTGAAGCCAGTGGACTGATTGACGCCGATTTGGAACCTGCTTTTTCAACTTCCAACTCACACTCATTAGAAATTGCTATCCCCTTAGGTATGCCTAATGATGTGGGTGACAACGCTTCAATGAGTTCCATCTCGACAGCCGAGACATCCCTCATAACATGTACCATATTCCTGTAAACGAAGGTGCTTCCATCTTCAACAAGCGGCTCAACATCGGTCCTAGTGAGATAAGTTAGCGCAACCTGTTTAGGCAGCGGCGGAGGCTCATGAGGGTCTAACTTATACGAGGGTGACGACGAACATTCAACTGCGGAGCTGGGCAAAGTCCGCATGATAGAAACGATTTCATTCATTTTTTGTTTGTGATACCTACTGGGATCCAGATGAACATCCTCTGCGATGGATCGTATTTCCAGGCTGTATTTGGAAACGAAGCCACGTGTTTGTCCGGAATCTACCGGATCGGCATGAACAGCAACCTCCGCCTCCTGTACAAGACCTCCGTGAGTTTGTGTATCTGTTTGCTGTTGTTGGCATTGTGCTGTTTCATCGTGGGCTGATTCTGGTAGTGTCGAACGTGCATGAATGATTCGGCTCATTCTGGCGTCATATGTATCACAATTATTTGGTCCGGCATTTCGACACCGTTTTCCGCTATCCTTCAAGGCTGAGTCACAGGACCGACTCCGGAAACGGTTGGCGATTTGAGTCCCAAGTGAAGAATACAGTTGTGAGGGGCTATTCAACCTAATAGTAGCCGTTGATTGCACAATGACCATGTTTTCATCATTGAGTGTAATTTGTGTAAACAAAGTGGATTTGATAGAGTCAACCGAGTGTGGGCGAGAAACGGGTGAAAACGACGTAGGTGAAGTCGCTGCACAAAACTCGATTTTATTGGAGGCCTCGTGACCTGTGAGCGTTGGTTTACGCCGCAAACTTTGTGTCACACCAATAGAAGTTGCAATGTTAGTCGAACCCGTGGATACTGTTGGATCAAGTGATTCAACAACCTCTTCTGGTCTGAGAACGGACTGCTTCACAATCGTTCTGTCTTTTTTGCTTTCGTTTGCTAAATAGACGTTCAGTTTAGTATGAAGGTTAGGTAATGCAGTTTCTTCAGCACCAAAAACATTCGGTTGACTCGTTTTGTCCTCTAGGGGTGATAAGGAAACCTCGCTCAGTGAGCTGCGCTCATAAGACATACTCCTCACCCATTGTTCTGCTGACATTCCGTATTGCGCTTTTGAAGTTACTGCGGGGTCTGGTGTCAAAATTAGACCACCTCCTTCACCAATCAGCTCCACGTGCTCTTTGCCAGTAATACTCACGTTTTGAGTGGGCAGATTATGTCCAACAATAGATGGCGGAGCTATAGCAGGTTGAGTGGAAACCACTTGCGTATATGGTCCTTCACAAGCTTTCTCACCTGTTGATTTCATAAGCATATCGCTTGGATATGTGGGCTGGTAAGGATGAACAACTTTGAACTCATCCTGTTCGGATGGAACAATGGCGTCAGCTTGTTCTTCGTCCACACTACCCCTCTCGAATGACGCGTTGACAGCAGTTGTTGATGTCAATGTAGGATAATTGTAAAAGCCTTGTGAAACGGTCCTACCACGATCCTCACAGACTTCCGCGGTCGATTGTCGCACTGTGAGTTTGTCTGAAGCACCCCAATATGATAGCTCTTTCGTTTCGAAAGCGTCTGGTTTCAGCAAAACAGTTAGTAGAGGCTTAGTCCTCTGAGCGTTTGCTTCAAGTTGACCTGTTGTGCTGATTTCTTGGGATACATTTTGTGGAGTTGAATGAATATTCTCCAGTTGCTGCCCATTCATATCCACCGTAGTGTCCGTTTTTAACTGTACCACTTCAAGTCCTTCATCTTCAAACTGACCTGAGTAACCGATTGAGGGCTGTACAGAGAGAATAGAAATAGACTGGGACTTTAACTGTTGATCCACAGATTGTTCTTGTCCTTTTATAACACCCACATCTTTCTCATACGCTATCTTGCCTGACCCACCAAAAGCTGATATTTGGTCTGTCGGTTTTTCTGATAACTCTTCAATTGGTACAATTAAACTAGGCAAGGAACGCAACGGATGAATCTCGAGAGTTTTTGGCAAGGTGATAACGTCGATGAGCTCATCGTGAATTTGTGCAGTCCAAATCCGACCGCCGTGAACAATTACCTGTTGTGCAATGTCTTCTGTAAGAATATGCACGTCTGTCGGCCTTTCTCGATGCGTACGTTCTCGCTCAGTAGACCGCTGTCCAGTTTGCGATATTTCACTAATAGTTTGTGACACGGACGTCTCCGCAACGGAGATTTGGTTGACTTGTTCGTCTCTTATGCGTTTCATCCATATTTGATCAGTTTTAGAATAACTACGATGAGGATGCATACTTGCTCGAACAGCTTTGGTGGGTGGCAGGCGATGCTTTGTATTTTTAACTTTAGGAGAAGATTCAGTACTTGAATGACTTCCTAGCGAAGAGAGAGTGGAAATTTCCGACGTTTCTGTCTCACATACTCCCTCATCATGTAACTGTTGTTTCCACTTTTCTACTTTAGTGATTTGTCTTTGCTCCGTTGAAAGTTCTTTGAAGACTTTTGGAGCTGGTGAGATTGTACCACCATTACTCTCGAGCTGGGTAGCTAACATCATGCTCGAGGTAGGCAGAATTGATTGAATTGATGGCAGTTCCGGTCGGCTGGTCTTTTCCACGTCTTCATCAAGTATCTGTCGTTGAAACGTGCCGCCCACTTTAGATTTCAATGTTTCATCTTTCACTTTGTGCTCGATGGATCCGGGCTTAGGCACGTTGGATTCTCGAACTTCCGACGCTAAATCACTGGACTCTAATCCAACCGAAATTATGGACAATGTGGCCGGTGGGGATAGGTCATTCAAAATGTCGTATCGGATTTGTTGTTTGAACTGGCCTTCACTGCTCACTCTGTACTGCTGAGAATCTTTGAGAGGCTTTGCGTCTTGAAGCGCAACGTGATGAGCACCCCTGTTGTTCCCTTTCAATCCCCTAAGAAGTTCGACCTGAGCAGATGAAACAGTGTTTACAGAGGTATCCTGAAAAATGTTGATTGTCCCCGATCGCTCATCGTGTATTTGTTTTGTAATCTCTTTAATATTTTCTGGACCTTCCGCACGTTTTACTAAAGGAATGGACTGAGCTCGCCAATTCATAACAGGACCAATGTCTTGTTTTATCGGGCTCAGGTAGTCAGGTAAAAGACCAAATGACACCGCATCAGAGGCTCCCAAATCTACCGTACCTTCAATGTCAGCATCATTTAACTGTTTTCGCAAATTCTCCGAAGATATGTTATTCGTTTTGGCCAGGCCACTGACGACGCCACTGTCAGCCGTTGGAGTTTGTAACTGTTTAGTAGGTTCCCTGTCTGTTGAAGCCTCGGAGAATGAAACCGTTTTGACTTTTCCAAATACATTCGGACCAGGTGAAAATATGTCCTGGCTAGTTCCATCTATTGCATTTCTCATGAATTTAGGACCAGAAATGATTTTGTCAGGTTTTTGTTCTGGAGTTGTTGTTTCATGTTTCGCCTTCATTTTTAAATCATGGACCACTGTTTGAGGAGCATGAGTGGCGTTTGTTGGCTTCAGCTCTGCATGCGATGATGAATCTTGTTTTCTCACTTCTCTTACTGTTCCGTCACACATTTGTCTCTGGAGCGTGTTATCTTCGGAAATACCTTCTCTGGCTGCCTCATCTTGAATTGTGGATGTGGTTGTAATAGTTCTTTCTGCAACGCCTTCTTTCTCGCCTTCTACAGAAATCTTCTCACCTTTGGTAGTGTCATCCGGTTTGACACTTAAGACCTCCGGTCTTTCAATCTGTCCACTGATACCATCTTGCATCTGTGTTGCGAGGCTGTCATTTGTCAACTTGTGTTTGGTGTCTGAAATTTTGGCACTTTCATCCTCACGGTCTTTGGGTGCAAGCTGCTCCACAGAAGTTATGTTTTGCTTGTTCGATTCTGCTGAAGGCTCATGGATCACCTTGTCTACTTCTGAAGCTCCATCTGTTACATACTCTTCTACGTCACAAGAATTCACATCCACATAGGTCCCATTAAATAACTCATTCAGTTCGGGATCTTCTTGCCCAGCATGTGCGCTCAAATTGTCGGATGAGCGTTTAGGCCCAGAGACAACCGGAACTACCTGCGTCTGCTGAATGTCTGCAAGTTTATCAACGTGTATCACCCCTCCATAATCGTGTGTTTCGTTTGGGTCAATTACCGCAAAAGTTTCATCGGATTGCTCTGACTTCTGACTGATTACAGAATTGGCCGGCTCTTCAGGGATTTCTGGACCGACCAAATGTTCCACTGGTTCAGCCTTCAAAGATAGAACAGTCTTATATCGCTCTTCCTGGAAGAATGGACAGGTGTCAATGGTCGTCAGGTCAGGTAGGGAGTGTACATCTGTTACAAACTCATCCGGTTTTTCTTCTCGAGTGCTAACATCTATATTCACCTGAGGTCTTGCAGGTAATTCTCTTGGTTCCCGGGATGGTAGTTTCTTTGGTTTAGGTTTAGAGATAGGAGTTGTTGGAGCCGCTGGCTTTGGCTCTTCTTTTATCCGCTTTCTGAGGGTGGCCACTTGTAATTCTGTCTTCGGTGGCGCTGGCTTCGTCCGTGTAAGTGAGAGGGGTGGAGGAGGCTTGGGGATAGTCAGTGCAGGGGTCTTAGAAACACTAGAAGATTTAACGTTTCCAGCGGGCTTATGTGCAATGGGTATTCGTGTAATTTCTTCGGTGGAAGTCATTGGTTTATCTCGTTTTTTGGGAATTCTTTTCGTAAGCGGTCTTGGTATAATAACGCCACCACCTTGCGGAGCTTCTTTTGCGGGCGATGTGATGGGTTCAGGCTGCAAAATAAAAAAACTGGAATTCGCCTTTGTTTGGTAAGGGTCGAAGTTAGTCGAGAATCAGACACGTTTAAAAAGAAATATTGTGTTATTCGATTGTAAATAATAGACTAAAAACCGTACTTTCACATAATGGTGAGAACAAGATTTGATTGGTGAGCAGTCTGAGGTCTTGTTTATGACAAATGTTCCATGCACGCAGAGTAGTATCATACAGCATGTTTTAGAAGCCATGCAAACTTTATTTATAGCAAGTAAATGTTCCAGTGTGTAGCACATTGTTCAGTGGACCAATCATCTTGGATGGTTAATTCAGCATTTTCAAGTGAGCTGTCAATCCTTGTGGTGAATTGTGTCAGTCTGTCCACGAATCTGTGATTTACTTGAAGTTAACTTGATTTATTGTGTAAAGAAGTGGTCGGAATCAATCGAATAGAACGACGTATACCGATCATGAGTAACTCATCGCGTGATACACTTCGACTGCCACAAACAACTACAACTGATCGCAACTTTCGCACTCAGGTTAATTACGCACAGTCCAATCCTGAAAAAAAACCGGTAAAACATTCACCATCGTCAACATCACCCCTATCATGATCACCCTGTCTATCATTTCCAGCTTTGAGCCGTATCCGTGGTTGCTGGGGCTGGGCTGTCGTTGGTTCTCACAGGAGTCCATGAAGTAGCAGATTAATCAATGGGTACGAATGTACAGAGAATGTGTGAAAAGAAACGAACAAAAGCAATCGAGCCTCACAAGAAACAATAGCCAACAAGTTTGCAGACATAGACTCACCATTAACTGCTACGTACCGCTATTTCATTGTTTCAAACCACATTGCAGATGTTAGTGAACTGCCTAGCCTTGCTCAGCGGAACGATCAAGGTGCACACAGCCCATGACCACGTCATCGCCTGACCACCCTGAGGTTTCGTTCAACCATCAGCAGCTCCACTGAACACTGTGTGGTGTGGCAGTCGCTATGTCGACATACGTAGTTCGTGTTCCAACCAGCGAGGACTGTGAATTATCATTGTTACGGCTGCAAATTTCTCAAGTACGTACCGTGGAGTGTTTCATTCCTCAATACCTCAGTCCTTTTGATAGACCCCAAATGATGGAGACGATAATGATCAAGTACCAGGAGTTTGGATCCATTTTTCGCATGGCTAGGCTAGGTCTCTGATGCAGAGACCAAAAGTGAGCACACACACACGCATGTTAAACGCAGCGCCTAATCGACAAGCGGAAGTGTTTGTGACTCCACAGGTGACTTACGTCGACAAATGTTCTACGTGCTTTCTCTATTCTCGCGGGCACCTTGACGCAGTACTATAATTCGGAGAGACCCATGTAGATAAAAACGATCGATGGTGGCCTGCCAGTAACAATAAGGACTGGGTTGGTACCAACTCAATCTTGAAAGTGAACTCTGAATTCGCAAAGTACATACCACACAGACCTACCATAACTTGACCATCTTAGCACGGTCGATCTGTTCTCGCCAGAAAAACTAAATAAGACACCTTAGTCCACCTACTCGACAGTACACGACTCACTACTTGATAGCGGGTCCACTCCGAGATCCTCATAACCTATGAGTGCCCTTTCCAAAACATTGTTCACCACAAACCTGAGAATAAACAGGGAGATCGAATAACTCTGCTGAACGCTACCTGAAATGAAGAACGCTTGAGAAAGCTGCCCATAAATGCGTACTCTGCTATCAGAGCGGGCATACAGTGACTTAAAAAAATGACAAGCTTCACTAGAACTATTTTGTGATGAGGAAAGCACCAGTGCCGAGTCAGATGCATTCCTTGGGTCTACAGATATCAAGCCTGTTGGATGATAGAAAGAGTGCCGATGCTCCAGATCTGCAGCCAGCCTCCTTCGAAAAGACGCACTAGACTCAAGTTTCGCTCTCAATGGAGCTCGTCAGTAGTGCATATCTTTGCCACGCCCGGGATTTGAACTCCGGCCATTCTTTTCGAAAGAGGCTGACTGCAACGTCTCTCTGAATGCGAACGCTACGATCAAATGTTAGTGATGGTCAACTTGAAAAAATAGAGAGTAGTGGGTCAAAGCGGCCTGTGTGCCCCACACTCGTGTTAAGACTCAGGCCGCGTTCTGATTGGTCGTGCCGTGAACGGCCAACGCCTCATTCGCCCACGCACTTAAAAACGAGGATGCTGCCCACAAATGTGACGGTATATGTGCCTCAACTGAGTCACATGTTCTCCCTACCGCTGTTATTGCCTGTAAGGCTCACTGTGTGCGCCTAAAGAGGAACACAACTGCTTGATTCAGATTAGTGCCATGTATTCGAAGTTGCACCAGGCTTCTGAATGATGCCAAATGTTGTCGATCGTTTTGGATGATACGCCAGTAATCATCGTCAACCGTCGGGCGATCCGACTGACCGATCCGTCCTTCCCCATTTGGAAGACGGCAAAACCGGAACTCACTACTTAAGCACTCCTACGCGGTCGTTAATGCGACATACAACCCTAAAAGCGCGACTGCCTTTCGTCCGACTGCTCCTCTTTGACCTGTCTGAAATGGTTTCACCTAGGCTGAACTGAAGACCTAGACGGCATAATCCACCCAAACGATGCAGTGAACAAACCAGACCATCGTGCCGAGGTAGAAAGATAAGTCAGATGTTACGCACTAGAGGGTTCGCTCTCCATCACGGCGACGCACAGACAAACATATACCAGTTGACTTGCGGTTGCGATGATGTCCAAACAGATACCTGTAGTAAAGTATGGTAGGGTATACTCCTAAGTACAAGAAGACGACCAGTTTTCTATGGCATACTCGAAGCAAGCGGTGGTCTCTTCAAAACAATCACATTTTTCAAAATGTACATCAAAAATCACTCACAACGGATTGCAGAGTTTGCCTTCCGACATGCCCTCCTTGAAAAAATCGTTACACTCGAGGTTTACACCCGTTACAATTCGTCCATAGTGCATATCCTACCTATAAAATTATCACAACAGTTCTAATGATCTTAATGATTTCAATCATAGAGTTAACAGGACGTAAAGAGAAAGCCACTTTGTCCCCATTCGAGGCCATCGGAACTCTGAACAATACGCACTAGCCGAGGATTCAGACACTGTATTTCAGTCGTGTTTAATATGAGGCCAGTGATATGGTAATCGACGAGGTTGCCCAATGAAATAGTGATGGCTGTTCAGGTCGCGGCAGTGACAAACTCTGACGAGGTCCAATGACAGCAAAGTTTGCTTCGAAAGAAGGCTGGCTTAAGAATGTATATGAATGCAAAAGCTGCGACCAGCTGAGAGTAGTTAGGTTAAATCTACCAAAGTTCGGCACTACTTACCGGCTCATTGTTAGTTAAGTATGCCGAAATATTAATGGGTATCTCAATGCACACAGCATTACTTAGTTTCTCGGTCGGTTTCAGGAGCCTCATATCCTAACAGAACACAGTTGCGTCCACCCGCCGCTGGTTAGCTATTCTAGACGGGTTTTGATTAGATAATACTTAGGATCGATAGACACACACTCCTTCAATTGAGTGTCTTAGTGAACGAATCAGACCACTACTGTTCTGCGCTTTGCTCGCATGGAATTTCGTGACTACTGAGGTTAAGGTCTCAAGTAAAACGTACGCTTATCATAAAGTTTCACCTACGACAGCAGAGTAATATTACTTAAATAATCTCTCAACGATTAGAACAGATGACAAAGGCCTTCGTGTATAACCTGGAATAGCCTGCTATCCCGAATCCCGCACCGATAGAGTGATATTTCAACAGAGCAATTTCTAACGGGCTGAAAACACGTGAACACTAAGCACTCACAGACTCCCAATTTATGACGCTTGGTGTACGGCACTTCTAAGCTGTCTTCTTAAACTGTATTATTTTTCACACAACCTGAATCTTATTGTTTCTCGTCTTCACTATGCGGTTCGTCTCAACAACAACAACAACAACAACAACAACAACAACAACAACAACAACAACAACAACGACAACAACAACAAAGAATCTCGTGCTTTGTGATGTGCACAGCTTCCATATTCACCTTCTACATCGTGATAAAGGACGGTTGTAATGGCTTTCTTGTCCAAGTTTCCAGTTGTTACCTAACGAACGTCGAACTGACGAGTGTTTTGGGGGTAGTTTAGTTTCAAGTTGAACATCACATATATTTGATCGCAGCTAGCTGGAGTCGAAATCCCGGCAGGGACTAGGATAAACATTACTGACAAGCTTTGACAAGAAGGAAGCTAGTGTTTAAGTACTTCTTTTGAAAGAAACTGACTGGGAAATTTATCTGATTGCAAAACGGTAATCAAATGTGAACAGTGTTTAGCTATTGTTTGCTGGACCCCAGTTTTTAGGGTACGATATTCAGAATGCATATGGGATGCACAAAAACAATGTCAAACTCATTTTGGCATATCTTGTGTGAGGGAGGTGTTTGTCACATGCTTGATCTTCAATCACTAGAGGCACCGATACCGTATGTCCACCAGTTCACTCATGTGTTCTGGCACATTCACGTCTGTCTTCATTAGTGTTTATCACATAATTGATTTTGGTAACCAACGCACACCGAGTGCCCGCACATAGCACCCAACCTACAGCCCATGGATATGCACCTACGATTACGACCTGAAGTCCTGCCATGATAAGCATTCATAGATTGAAGATTAGCTGAACCAAACCTTCACAACTGAAGGAGTGCTTAGTGTCTCGCTGTGGTATGATGCCGTTTCAAGTGTAAATTGTTGACTGAGTGGTATTGATTTTGGTATTGATATGTTCGCCGAGCTTGGTATTTAGGTTGCAAACGTTTCATCACCAAACGGGGTGACATCATCAGTGAGTAAGTGTTTCAGCGTATAGTTTTGAATGTGGCTGAGTGGGCTAACTGGTAGAGGTTACCCTTCAATTTATGGTGATTACCTCTTTCTGCATATGCTGACTAGAAATCACTTTCGCGTATCTCAGTGACAGGCTAAGATATCCCAAAAGGATTCTTTGAGGTTAAACGGCAAACGGGACCGCACTGAACATAAATGTTCACATGGTTAGGCTGATTCGTTAGCATTTAAAAACCGAGACCACACAGATCTGCCGGTTGTACGCAGTAATCACAGTTAGCACGCACGTGGTGAGTCCGTATGACGTAGAACGTACACGGAAAACACCTGACAAGACGGACATCTGCATGTGGGGGGTACATGAACACTCCACTCGGATTCGCATAAGCTCCAGCCGTCCTCGTTCTGAGGGTGTGTAAGCCTCACAACTAGACTAATAAAATTTGAAACCAAGCCAACTTGTCCAAACGATCGGTTCTCACACAATTTACTGATCACATGCTAGCGCAAGCAATGAGAAGTGCTGGGTGTGATCGCCTCATTGGGAAATTTTCTTATCGCAATTATCGTTCGCTCATATACTAACCAATATGTCATAATCACTGTAACTCCAGTGTGTCCATGCATACTGTCCATAGCAAGAGCGTGGCCAGGCATAGTTCAACGACTTCTCTCCAACTGTTTGTCCCGGGATGATCCACAGTCATAATAGATTCAGTGGTCAGCTCGATTAGCTGGCTGACGACCAGAACGAGGGCGGACAAGTGTGCACAGTTGCCTCTGAGTTGCGAAATTCACACTCTCCATTCTATGAAACGAGGATGAGACTCGCGTGCACACAGGGGAGGGCTGTGCCCCCGCACTGCACTGACCATCTCACAATTCGGAGTCTGGTCGATTTCGTGGGTGTTCCAATAAAAAGTGTTCGCCCAGAACCAACTAGCCTGGCGGATCAGCCCAGAGAACGGTATCAGCACACCCCGTATAACCTCGGTGGGGCTCTCTACGTGCACCTGAGGTCAAAACACTCGGTGCCAGTGTCTCATGACTATTGGAAACAACTCACCGACTAACGTGTTTATGTTCGTAATCATGCTTTTGTATGATTTTAAGCCATAGTTCTCTATGCTGTCTGAGACTCCGGCACCTACATGTTCGACAGTGCCAGAGAAGTCAGTGGGGAGCAGCCAGACAAAAGCAATTGAACTCATAGGTTCGTCTCACGCGCCGCTGACTGCGTGGGACGGTTTCGTAGTCAGGTCGGGCGATAGGAACATTCCTGCAGACAAATACACAACACGCCAATTCATCCCTGGACAGTCCACATCTGGAACAATTCATCCAGAGACAATTCAACAAAGTAACTGATAAACAGATTAAGAAGAGCACAACGTTAGGAGCAAGTCGTATTACTCTACGTTTCAGCCACCTCCGGTGATATTCCTCTGGTGTATTGTAATCGAAACCACATTCACAAAGGAACGGAGGTCACGTGGGATTTGCTGTGGTTAGGTCAATTTGCGCTGCATCTGGCCTGGCTGTTCTAATCCTTTGCCCACTAAAGGGGGTTTAATACTAGTGTAGATAAGAGGCCACACTGCAGACAGAGGTTTGCTATCGTTGCGTTTGGTACAAGCGTGCTGTGTGTGAATGGTGAGAGCCTCAGCACAGCAACGCTCCGCATGGGAAGGCAGACTCTTGTGAATCACTCGAGCTTGATCAAAACCTACGTTGTGATTCTCTGACATGTAGTAGTGCGGTGACCGACACCATCTCTGCCTTCTGAAGTGGATAGGCGTCTTTAGGAGGAAATCTCGTGTGCTCCTTGTGTTTGGCAACATGCAATTTCAGCTGTCTGCTTGCTTTTGCAATGTAGCTGGCATTGAAATCGCCGCATTTGATTTCGTATACGCAGTCTGTCTGGTCGGCCGTAGAAACTGGATCCTTAGAATGGGTCACCAGTCGTTCTAATGTATTGTCTAGCCGAAATACAATCCGGATAGCGTACTCAGAGAGAATAGAGTGGGTTTTTTCAGCTGTTTGTTCAGAATACGGTATTTGCACGATAGACTTGAAAATTCTGGTTATTTTGGTCTCCTCAATGAAAATGCTCTTAATTGTGTTCTCAATAAATGCGTATGGACCTTGATTAGAGGATAGCATTCGAAGAGTTCGATGATGCAGATCTTATTAGCACTATTAACGATTAGTTCGATGGCTGTTCATGCCGGTTTGTTGCGACGAGTCTAAGGTGAGACACCGACCAGAATGAGTTTCGCTAATTTCGCTGTTCAGAATGGGTTGGCTTGTTGTACACAGAAACCTGAAATTTCTGTTGGTCGTCAACTTTAGCTAGGCAGTCTAGAAAATTCAGTGAGCGCTCATCGGTTTCGGTTTCCAATGTGAATACAATGCCGTTGCATTCTGAGTTAAGAAACTGTAGGAACTGCTCGCTAACGGTCTGTTTCATGATAACGAATGTCATCTACATACCGCTATCAAATTCGTGGAGGGCAGATAAATTCCCTCATCGGTTGTGTTTCCAGGTGTCCGAGGAAAAGATTGTCTGTTGCAGGTGCAACGGGGGGAACCCATAGCTATGCCATCGGTCTTTCTGTACAATATTTTGTTGAATGTGAACAAGGTTGAATGCAAACAAAGCTCAAGACCAGATACAATTCCGGAAAGCGATAAATTAGTGCGTGCACTAAGAGAGTCATCACTTTCTAATAACCCCTTAATAACAACAATGCTATGCTTTACCGGTACACTGGTGTCAAGGGAGATAACGTAAAGACTAAGAAAAGTTTCATCACAGCCTATTGTTAAATGTTTGAGTTTGTCAACAAAATCAGGAGTCTTTAACATTGCTTACCAACTTGTTCTGAAGCGGTTTGATTATGCGTCTGATGAACTTGTAAGTTGGACTGGTGCTGTAGTCACCAATAGGTCTTATGAGTATTCTCGTCTTACGTACTTTTGGAAGGCCATAGAAACGTGAGGGACGGTTGAGGATGCACTAGGTAGACTGCCTAAATTCATCTTTGACGCCTCGTAGGAACTTGCTGGTCGGTGCTTTGACCTCATTCAGAAGTGAGTTGATCTTTTGCCCATTGATATCCTCATATGGTCCAGTAGCTAAGTGCCCTAACACTTTCTTTTGGTAAACTCCTTGATCGAGAATCACGGTGATGTTGCCTTTATCGGCCTTAGTGACGTGAATCTACCTACCCTTCTTGATGAAACCAACAGCATTCTGTTCTGCATTGGTTAAGTTTGAGGTAACTGGCTGTTGTTGCAAAACGCTTGCAATTCTGAATTGTGTTTCATCCGCAACATCTTTGGCTAGTTTGCTTGGAATAAGTAACAATTCAAAGGCGAGTAGGATTCCTATCAAGAAAAGTCATCTCATAACTCTTACCATTAATACCAACTGCCCCAAAACTGGGCACCAGAAAACAACATTCGAGAGATTTCGCGTATAACAGACTACAGTGTGTTTGCTACAGCCTCGGTAACGACGTTAGTTTGCAAAATGGGCGGGTCTCGTGAATTGAGTTCAAATACCTTCGTTAGAAAACCAAAAAAGTACCACATCAATAACACCGCGCTATTAGTTGCTATCAAGAATATAGCATTTCAACCAACAGAAAACACCATACAGTTGGGAATAGATTGGAAAACTTCCACCATTGCAGTTATTTTGCTGCTCACCAGAAAATCTTATTCTCTTTTCCGGGGTAGCTGCAATATTCTGCGAGAACTACGATGTTCACGTAACTGAGGCACAGCGATCATACTTTAGGACAACAAAAATAAAGCGGAGGTCAAAACGAATTGTGGTCTTGGAAAGTCTAATTAGTTAATCTGTAGACAAGTGTTTCCAAGAAATTCATCAAGACCGATGCGGAAAGTTTAATAACAAAGTAATCTTTAACTTAGGTGAAATTGAAACATTTTCACAATTCTGATTACCTCTTTTTTAACTGGTCTAGGACCTAGTAGTCTTGGCAAATCCATCGGTTGGAACTTCTCTACTGATCCAACTTTCCGCTTGCATTTGCGTGGTTTTGACCTGGCTCTTATTCCTCCTTCTCTCATAGCTGCAGGCTGCTCGGGAACTTCAATGCTGAAGATGGGAAGTATTGGTAAATTGTTCTACTTAAATGAACTGGCAAACTTGCATATTATTTTTCATGATGACTGTGGATGCAACGTTCAGACATTCAATCTTCTACTTAGTAAATACTGTTGCAGTTTCCTATTTTCTTCTGGGTTTGCGTCTGTTCGAAGCTAGTGAACGATTGTTACTGCTAAATACTCTTACAAAATTCTGTAAACTGGATTGTAGGAACGTCCCTCTCTTGCATGACTGGTGGATAAAGCTGTTTGTTGTACTGCAGAATATGTTAGTCGTACGATTAGGCGCTTGCCAAAAAGGATCAAAGAACATCATCTAGCTTGGATCGGAACCGGTGGCCGTAAGTCAATTACCAGGGCCATCGTTGCACATCTAGCTGACACCAACCATCGCACAGACGTTAACAAAGCATTCCAGGTTATCCACAGAATGGTCAACACTCAACCAAAAACAGTCCGTCAGCGCATTCTGGTGATCGCCGAATCGATTACAATCAGATTACGCAACCCTAACCTGTCCATACCTTGCAAATTCCGTAGCCATAGATCGACCAAACCCACTCTAACCACACGCAACCATTTGAACCTGAACGTGTGACGTAACATCCAGTCAACGTCCGGTATGGGCCTAACAAATTGTGTGGACTCTAGTATCAGCCTCTAATGTCATTCGTTAACAGACACTGTTTTTGCGGTTGGTTTTATGACGCCTTGAGTGAACAGAAGTAATTATATTGACTTAAGAAAGAATTATCGAAAACACTTGTCCCTCACCTCGTTACGTTTGTTTTAATCCCTTATATTCAACGATGACCCTGAGGGTAAATAGTAGGCACGTTAATACTACGTGACTTGGCAAATGTTTTAAGGCAAGGAGAACCCAACAGCAAAATATTCGGGCAAGGTCCAGATTCGAACCAAACATGACAAGCGCTCTACCAGCTGGACGAACAAGCTAGGTCGGAAACTCAAAATTCACATTTGGACTCCGTCAATCATCAGCCCAATTGTTTCATATGGATTTCAGCAAACGATTCAAAGAGTTGACATTCCAAGCACGAGTTTTCAAACTGTTCACACTGGTACTCACTACACCACTGCTGAGCGTTGAAATTAAGCACACTGTTTATATCGCTGGTTCGGCTTTAGTAAAACATTTGATGGACTAGACATCAGAAGCGATTAACATGACATCACCCACATGTAGTTTTGATTTGTCCATTTGTCTTTTCTAACGTTCGTAGTGTTGTGACCGCAAAAGATACCTGGCCTGCGAAGCTCGGTTATTGCATGAAATTCCATACGAATTGTGTTACAACGGGACCAAGAACGCGTACACTTAATGGCATGGCTGACGTGTAATCAAACGCATTGGTCAGCAGCACACTGCCATTCGCACGTCATCCATAACGCGTACACATTACTTCAATAAACGCTTTGGGTACACCGTCTTCCTGGCGTTGAGACGGATAACATATTTTTGTAAGTCCAACGGTCTGCTATTTGACCAACGATAGTCAACTAAATTCTCCAGTTCACCCATATTGGTCAACACATACCTGGGTGGACCATTCGTTTCCACGTAATGCTGGAATGGTCAACCATGTGAATTACGTGTTAAAGCGAAATCACATACGACGATTGTGTTAGTCAATGGGAAATCCAATTTCATTTTCTCACACTATCTTACTGTAGCGATGGACTCTACAAGTGGAGCGCCTCTTAACAAATGGGAACGCCCGCTGTTAACTTCTCTCGAGCAGTAGTGATGTCATACGCTGTCGTCTTTCACAAAATTTAGGTTGATGAAGGGTCGAAGAAGCTGCCATACTGGATCGCAAAATAATGTCTGTTTTGACCATGGCAGTAGCCGCTGAGAACTGATCATGGACTAGTTCCTGCTTCCATATTCTATCTTCCCTTGACGGATTTTACATTGGGTGCATTTCAGCGACGATTTAAACAACCGGATTAGCATTCCTCTAACAAGTGAACTCGTTGCCCTATGTGACTTAGGAATACATTGTCCGCATATTTCAATTCGGCTCCTCGCCACAACGTGTGAGGCAGGTTGCACGAACATGCATCTTGTGTTCAGGTCCCTATAAAGATTACGGTGATCAAATATATCAACGCCAGCTAGTGAGTTGAAACGGAAATTGCCTGAACATATGTATTCTTACGCTTGTTAATCGCTAAAACTGACCGATTAAACTATCACTATGAACAGACAAACAGACATATTCACTATGAGAAAGGTGTGCGCCAAGTAGCACTGTAGTGAGGAAGGACGGCCGCACTATAGTCCTTACACCACCATTATTCAGTAGCGAGCCGACAGCGTGGATCGAAATGGCTGCGAGACAAATGCGAGAGAGATGCGGGAAGGATCACTGGAGAGCAGCATCACATGGAAAGGCTTTTTCTACATGAAGGAACTGAGAGTTGGCATCCATAGCGACCGGAACATCCACAGATCCGTGTTGTGTACAAATGAGTGTTTTTGTTCGCAGTCCATTTGGGACGTATAACTGGTGTACCAGTTTCTCCGAATAAATAACCTTTGTGCCATCTACCTTCTCGATTCTCGATGATGAAGATCCTGTGGCCGCAGCCGTTTGAGGACGCGGATGTTCAGAGTTTCGTGGATGATTTCGAGGACGTGGCAGAGGCGGTCGGGGTGAAAGCGTACCGGGAAAAGCTGGCAGCCCTGCGGATGCTCAAGGGCTGGGCGAAGGCGGTGCTGAGTGCGGCGTGAAGGGGCCCTTCGAAGCTGAAGTGGACCACCGCGAAGGACAAGCTGTTCGCAGGGTTCAACAGCCCCGCCGACCGTCAGGAGAGAATGAGACGGTTCAAGGGCGCCCGGATTAGGAGGCGACGCTCTGGTTTACGCTATGTGCCTGCGGGCAACGTTGTCAAGAGCCCTGTCACATTGGGACCAGGACCCAGAACAACTCCTGTTGATGGAACGGTTCTTGGACGGAATGCCACCAACAGTCCGGGATCAGCTCGGGATTGCTCTCATCGCACTTCCGATGACGCTTGGACAGTTGGCCGACGCCGCTCCACGATTGCTGGCAGAAAATTCAGCGACAGTCATCACGGTGTAGGCGAGCGAAGCGAGTGAACTGAGTGACCTTCGAAGCGCAGTGGAAAAGTTGAGTCAAGAAGTGGTGGCTTTGAATGTGACAAAGAAGGAGAACCGTGGTGACATCTGTTACAGATGCGGAAGACATGGACACTGGCGAAGATTTTGCTCGCTCCGTAAGAAAAATTCGTACTCAAATAAACGTTTCGTTGATTGTTCTTCTTTTGGGAAGGGGGATTCGGTAATAGGGGCGATTAACAAGATAGCAGTTCAGGCTAGATTAGAAGTCAACGGTAGCTTGGTGTACTGCTTGAATGATACTAGAGTTGCGATTTGATTGATCGGGATTAGGACAGGAAAAATTGTGCATCCGTGTGCGACGAAAGTTTGACTTATTGGTGGGTTTCCTCTGAAAGTTGATGGTCTGGCAGAATATGGTGTCCGAATCGATGTTCACGTAGCCAAACAACCTTTCGTCGTTTGCCCCGACCCACGTCAGACTATCTTGGGGGCGGATTTTCTTGACTGCGTTGAGGTCGTGATTGTTTTGAAGCACGACAAACTCGTAACGAAGTATGGGGTCGTTTCATTGGTGAGAATGCGCGAAATTCAATTTGGAAAAATTGAACGCACCCAAAGCAATACTGTTTCAAACGGATGCCGTTCGAACTCTCAGGCACCTCCTTCACGTTCAGCCGACTGATGCTGGCAGTGGTGGACAGAGTGAGTAAAACTTTTGTCTATGGAGACGATATCTTCATTTGAAGTACGAATGAGACAGAGCATACAGTACTCGTTTCAACGGTACTGCAAAAGATTGAAAAAGCCGACCTACGGACCAATAGTTCAAAGTCTCAACTGGCGAATAAACCGGTAGTACTTCTTGGTCACAATGTCGGTCAAGGTGAGGTTCAGCCACTGCCCAAGAAACTGCTGGCAGTCGAGGCTATTCCAGTGCCAACTCCGAAGAGTACGCTGTCACAGTTTCTCGGTCGCTTTGTGTTCTCCAGCCGGTTCATCAAAAACGTCCATGACCTCGCGAGTCCATTATACGAAATTCTGAAGAATGATTCCCAATTTCATTGGTCACAGAAAGCCAGTCGAGCGTTTGTTGAGATCCAAAGATTGATGAAGAAAGGACAACTGACCCTGAAATTGACAGTGACTGGACAGAGCTTCGCTGTCACAACGGATGTGAGTGATGTATGAATCGGAGCGGTACTAAAGCAGGAAGATGGTGTTGTGAAATACGCCTGTCAGGTACTGAGTCTTGCTGAACGAAACTATTCAATGACAGAGAAGGAGTGTTTAGCAATCGTATGGGCCTTGAGAAAATGGAGGCCGTACTTGCCCGGCCGACGTTTCCATGTGGAGACCGACCAAAAACCACTGGAGTGGATTAAATCGGCTAAGAACCCCCTAGGAAGGCTGGCTCGGCGGGAGGAGTACGATTTCACAATCCTGCATGTATCCGGAAAAGGGAACCGTGTTCCCGATTTGCTCTCCCGAACGAAACACATGGATGAGGTTCACAAGGACTTGGACAGAGTTAACAGTATCTAACTGAATAGTGACCCCGGAAAGTTACAAGCAGCACAGAGGATGAACATGACGATCCGGGTGGTGATTGACCAACTGTTGTCGGAAGGACAACCGCCAGAAGACGAGAAAAATCCGGAATTGGGAGCTATCAGAATGCATTAATCCGATTTGTGGTTGAATAGTGCCGGAATTTTGATGCGCCAGCTGCGGGAGGGAATAAACGTTTCGGTTATACCGGCGAAGTTGAGGGTGACAATTGTGAAAGAATGTCATCAGATGGCTAATACGGGTTGTCATGGCACTTACAAAATGTTGAAACGAAGATCGTACTGGCCGGAAATGAAGAATGACGGTAACAGTCATGTGTGGGCGTGCCAGCACTATCAGTTACTGAAGAGCGCTAGCCACCCTAGACAGTATCCCACACAACCATCACCGGTCAGTGAAATTGGGGAACTGTGGTCGGTGGATGTGCTTGGTCCCTTCCCTGACTGAACACTTCACATGGTGAATCAAAGCAGCCGCTATGCCCATTGAGAGCGCAAAGACTATGCAGGGCGGTGATGGAGCACATCGCAGCGGATCACAGAATACCATGAGACATATTGACTGATCAAGGCCCATGTTTCGAAAGTGATGTGTTTCGGAACATTCTGGACCGTTTGGGAATCAAGGATATACGCACAACACCATACATCCTCGACCAAACGGATTGACAGCAATTAACAAACGCGCACTCAAGGAATGGTTGGCTGCAAAATGGGTGAACTGGGAGGAAACGTTAGATAAAGTTGCTCTCGAGGTATTATCGCTAAGACCGAAATTCTGTTGTCCTGAGAATAGAATTAGACAATTAGACTTAGAAACCCAATTTGAAAACCTTTATGATCAATTGAGTGATCTTCAACCATCATCAGCTGTTAATGTTGAGATGCTCAAAGTAACCCTAGTTCAGTCTTGCTATCAGTATCTGACCCGAAAATCAATGGTTAAAAACCTACTAACGAGAGAGCATTTAGCTTCACTGAAATCTCTAAGACAGAATGAGAATATAATAATCTCAAGACCTGATAAAGGCGCCGGGATCGTCATCTTAGATAAAGCCGATTATTTGAGTAAAATGAATGCACTATTGGGAGATAAAACCAAATTTGTTAGCATACAAAATGAGAAGGACAAAACAACAGTTATTGAGAAGTCACTAACAAAAGCACTTAGATGTATGAAGCAGAAGGGCCTGATAGATGCTGCAACTTTTGAAAGAATTAGACCAGTAGGCACTGTAATTCCTAGACTCTACGGGTTACCCAAGGTACATAAAAACGGTGTACCACTACGACCGATTTTAGATATGCGCAATTCTCCGTACCACGCAATGGCAAAATGGCTTGCCACGCTGTTAGAGCCAGTTAGGAAAAAACTAGCCATTTACAGCTTGAGAGATACCTTCGAATTTGTTGAAACATTAAAGCAGCTGAACGTACTAGGCAAGCGTTTATTCTCACTTGACGTCACATCTCTCTTCACTAATATCCCACTCAATGAAACGATTGAGTTTCTCGGACAGTATATTGAAAGTAATAATATCAATGTGGGAATACCAGTAGAAGAATTAAAGCAGTTACTATATCGCTGCACACACAACGTTCAGTTTAAGTTCTCTGGCAAGTTATACCGTCAAAAGGACGGAGTAGCAATGGGGTCGCCACTAGGCCCATTGTTGGCTGATATCTTTATGGCAAAGTTAGAGTGTAGCTCATTAGCAGATCAAATAAAATCGGTCACCCTTTACAAGCGTTATGTAGACGATATCATCTGTGTGGCAGATGAATCTAAAAGCCTTAGTGAGGTACTGACTCATTTCAACTCTGTGCATAAGAATCTTCGTTTCACCCTAGAACCCGAATCATCCGCAGGTATAGCGTTCCTAGACGTGTTCATGTCCCGTCGCGAGAATGGCACGATACAACGGAAGGTGTATCGTAAGGCAACCTGGACGGGTCAGTATACAAACTTCAACAGTTTTGTACCACTAAAACAAAAGAAAAACCTAATTCGATGTCTGATAGATAGGGCCACGAAAATATGTTCGAGCGACAGCATCGAAGAGGAAAGACAGTTTATATTTAATACACTCGTTGAAAATGGCTATCCGGAGCAATTTATTCATAAAAATATGTTAACAAGCGCTAAGATAGATAAACCACAAACTGCAGACAAAAAGTCTGTTTATATTTCCTTGCCCTTCAAGGGTGATGGTGTCGCTGAAACCGTAACCAAGAAGCTTAGTGTAGCAATCAATAAGGCGTTTTTCGCAGCTCAACTACGCGTTCAGTTTGTCTCCACACCAGTATTGCGCTCCCAGTTGAAAGATATATTGCCTGTTCATGCCGCCTCTTTTTGTGTTTACCGTTTCGTTTGTTCCTGTGGAACAAGCTACATAGGCCGCACAACACGGCGATTATCCGAACGCATTCGGGAGCACCAACCGGTGTGGTTGACGCGAGGATCGACGAGGCCCTGTTCGTCTGCGGTCGCCACGCATTTGATCGAGTCAAATCATCTGATCAATCAGACCGAATCGTTCAGGCTAATCTACCGAATATGTGGGATACAATCAAAACAGGTCAAAGGTCGTATAATTTCAATTGCAGAGGCCATCGCAATTCGCCTATACTCACCACCATTGTGCGCTCAAAAACGACTAATCAAAACGTTGAATCTTCCATGGCCGTGTACGCAAACCCAGGATAGGATGACTGCGTAGATGTGACGCATCGCTCGCAGACTTCGTACAACTCACGTGGCCAATGTTACGTAACTAAGTCTCATGACTCAAACCAGACAAAAACTGTTGACTGACATCTTTCGCTTTAGTGATATGTTATCTACCACCCCCACCTAACCCATATAAATGTGTTATATTTAGCCTGATGATGAAACACCGAAAACGAGCTTGTTTGCTACGCATTTCTTCTCATGATAAAAACCGGGCATATTCACAGTATTGAAACAAACCATTGATTCTGTTGGTCCACCGCTGTTCGCCGCAAGGAACAACGAAAAAGTCGTCATTCGAGCTAATGCATGGGCACGTGCTACGCTTGCCAGTCGATCAGAAGATTGTTTTATGTGAAGACTGACGGTTGAGAACGCGTGAATTAACAGAAGCTCGGAGATCGACCAACCGGAACATGAAAAAAAGAAGTTTCCAAGGAGCAGTCAACTGCGAGGATACCAGGTCGGAGGACTGTGTTTGAACTTGGCGGAGCGTAGGGGCCACATGACCTGGATCTAGGATGTTCCTGACAAAGTGGAGGGGACCGTTCGTATCAGTTGAACGTAGTGACTCAGCATACTTAATAAAGAATGAGAAAAGTCAACGTCGAGTCCTCGGAAGCCAACTTTGTAAATGGTATGACACTCCGATCAGAACAGAATACACACCAAGTGTGTCAACAGCACCGAGGCCGGCACGCAGATCGACGAGAGAACGAGCAGAAACTGAAAACCTTTTGTTACGACTGGAACAATCTTTGCGGGGGAGAAGTGTATTGAGGACGGACGGCCGAACTACACTCCTTACACCACCATTATTCAGTAGCGAGCCGACAGCGTGGATCGAAATGGCCGCGAGACAAATGCGAGAGAGATGCGGGAAGGATCACTGGAGAGCAGCATCACATGGAAAGGCTTTTTCTACATGAAGGAACTGAGAGTTGGCATCCATAGCGACCGGAACATCCACAGATCCGTGTTGTGTACAAATGAGTGTTTTTGTTCGCAGTCCATTTGGGACGTATAACTGGTGTACCAGTTTCTCCGAATAAATAACCTTTGTGCCATCTACCTTCTCTGTTCATAAAGGTACTTATTTCCGCTTAAAACATCTAGCTTTATTGTTGTCAGTGCATGTTCTCTGTTCGGTTGTTTCAAAGGGCATTTTTTACAGCACATTTCACTTGTTTGCATTTTCGTGCGTGATAATTTGGGTTACTTCTTCAAGGTTGGTAGAGCGATGATCATGACAATTCGTATGAAATCATGGTCGAACCACTGGGAAAGTTTAACCGCAGACCGGCTCGACGGCCCTACCCGAATAAGCGATTATCACTTTCGAAAATATGGGATAAAGTTTCACAGCTGAATTTTCGTATTGCTGATATGCCCTACTGGCGCAATTGAAACTGGCCTTGACAAAGGCTATCCAATTTACTCAAAGGGTCACAAATATACTTAAGTAATGCAATCCTACTGAGTTTTTGAGCAAAAAAACGACGAGTGTAACTCAGTTTCTTCATTATATCCAGAGTATTCATAAGAAATTGTTGTAACCCTTGATTCAACAAGCTGGTTCGTCCACGGTATAATAAGACGATTGGTAGAAGATCGGGTTCTCTTCCTTGATATAATTAACACGGCAAATCTTGGTCCTGAAAACAGGCGGCGGATCCCGTTAATTGCGCCCAAGACAAACCCAAAGACGGCCACAAAAAGCAACCTTGTTCTGCTCCGACAACGTGTGTAACAAGGGGGAAATTGCATGGTATTCATAGGATGCATAGTGACCTACAAAAATTCTCGAACTAGAAAAACGAAAGGCAGAGATCGAAAAAGTAGTTAAGGTCATTAAGCTACAAATGAGCACAGCGGGATAGAGACCAGACAGGTAAAAATAGTGGTGAAGGTCACCTCTCGAATGTTCACGACATTTCTGCTGATTGTGATTAGGTAGGATTGTTTTCTCGAGGATGGAGATGGTCTTGGACGAAAAAATAGGTTCCTCGAACTCATGTCAAGGTTGTAAACAACTGTTTTCGATAATTCTCGTCAAGCATATACAATTACAAGGGATTCATAAGATTTATCCATCGAACAAAAGCGTGGTTATACGCAATGATGATAATCATGGGAACCGTGGATGACTGTCTACGTGGGTGGTGGTGGGTTTGTGTGTGTGTGTGTGTGCTAATCGGGTTTCAGGTGGTTTACACATAGCTGACCACGGGAGGTGTAGGGCCTGTGCAAATTTCTTTTCGGCACACAGCTGAGGGTTGTAGAGTTTTACAGGGATCGCCTCTGTCGTCGATACCAGACTCGCTCTGACAACTCAGGACTGGGCTTGGGATACTGTAGATAATTTTGAACGCTGTGTTGGGTGTGATCTGATGACTCGCGTCGATCAGGTGCGATCCGATTATCGCGTTATCACACACCGGTCGTAGAAACACAATACAGTCACACACGCACACACACAAACCCACCACCACCCGAGTAAAACCCAATCCACTGAAGTTAACTTGGTTCAACTCAGTCTGAACCCCCTTAAGTAAGCTAAAGTAACAAGCTTTCGTTCATGAAAACAGACACGTTCATTAGACAGCAGATTTTTTCAATGACTGATTTCATTACTACTATTTTGCTGTAAACACTGTTAGGTCAGTATTTCAAAAATACTATGGGGAACATATAAAAACGGTATTTGGATAAAGGTAGAAGTAAGCATAACTCACCCATGTTTAACTTTGATGTATTCAATAAGACCTTTGTAGAACAACGGGCTTATTCGTAAGATATCTCGACGCCTGAAGACATGCTGTATTTAACAAAATGTGGACAAACAAGCTCAATTGCCATAAATGATTGAGGTTAACTAAAAAACTATAGAGGTGTTTAAAAAGGGTACGTTTTTTTACAATATGGGCGATAGTAACTATAACTCCAAGCCGTTGCTGCTAGCCTGTCAACCTAGGTATGTGAATCATGCTGTGTACTGCGTTCTTGACGACCGGTACAATATGATGAGGATTTTAGTGAACGTGACCATTCCACAACAACGGACAATTGTTTGCTAATTCCAGATGTGAATCAAGGTCGCGGTAGCAAAAGGAATTTGCTCACTACTTGGTGATGTTAGCAGTGTGCAAGGTGCACTAAACGAAATTGGTGACAGTCCTCAAGCACTGAAAGCAGCCTGACAGTAGCCAAGTGGACATTTGGGCTGAAAGGTTTTCACACGGAAACTACCAGAGTAAAAGTGTTTTCTCTAAAATGGTTCAACCAAACATCGGTACAGATCGTCCATCTAATCATTCATAACGTCTGGCCTGCTTCCCACTCATCCTAATTGAACTGTCATTTATTATTCAATGGTTTATTTTTTAAGTCGCTCTATTGAACATATCATAAAATAAAGATTTCACGGTAATTGAAATGGCTGTTTAAAAAAGAAACCGCTTGCCTGATTTCGGAATAGCCTATATAAAACAGGAATGACTTACTTTGGCACCGCTAAACAACCGAATTTGATATCGATGCCGAAGTGGGTAGCGTGGGTCTGGAGAGCCGAGAAACCCACCGGTTACACGTGCGGGAATCCAACACTCACAAGCCTTATTAAGATTCTTCACTCGAACAAGAACAGTATCCCCATCCTGCAGTATGAACATAAAGAGAATATAGGAAAGCACGTTACGCTGGCAATCCTAATAATTGACCGATGTTGGGTCTTGAGAAACCAAAAGTGAACCAAAGCACAAACGATCGTCCATTCTTGTATATCGCGCCTCTTCTCCAAAACCGGGTAATTTCCGAAGCCCGGTTTCGCTTGTGAATACTAAGAGCACATCAAAGGTACTCTGTAAGCTGCGACCATGTATCAGGGTGCCACCTTACGAAAACGATGGATGTATACCGATCACCACCAAATGACGAGTTCTCTGAAGTGGTGTAAGCAGTTCGTCAGACTAATTTGCTTTCAGCAATGTTTTTAATTTTGTACTCGCGGCGATGCTTATGTAAGGTTAACAATGGAAAACTAACTAACGAGTGGTGGAACACATCCTCAATATGACTAAAATATTTGGTTCCACAAGAGCTTCTCGTCGGAGAGCGTGCTGCTCAAAATCCAGACGTCAGGACCGAGTACAGAGGGTTTGATTCTGAGCGAGGATGCAATGATCAACGTTTTGCACTTCTTCAAATCCTAGAGCAGTCATACACAGAGCCAGCAGCAACACCCGTTTTGCTGATTATAAAGGTGCGTTTGATCCAGTTGACCGATCTACACTTTTGGATTCGCTTAAGTAGAGCGTTGTGCCGAATAAGTCAGTAGGCACTGCGCGGCGCTTTTTTCACATAATTCACATCGGTTTCTTCACCAACAACGGCTTAAACCACTGCTCTCCACATTCACAATTTTCGCCTAATTTAACCATGAAAGAACTCCTGGGGGACTGCCTGCTGACTCAAAAATGCCGGTGTGGACCTGTCAACTGTTGGTACACTGTCTGATTTCAAGAATGCTAACGACAAGGTGTTGCTTCGTTTTACAGCTTCATAGGGCAAATTGCTCCTGCAACATTGCAGTGAATATATTATATAGTGACCGTTTTATATAATTCGGAAGTTGCATCAGCAACAGTGGAGTTATGAAGAATAGAAAAGAACCCCATGTTTTCAAGACTAAGGTGTTAGCAGTCAATCTAGCACGCCTCTGATAACAGAGAGGCATCCCTCTGAGATATAAGGGTCGCGTGTGGAATGTGACTGTGAGGACTGTGTTAACATGCGGTTTTAATAAGTGACCACTTAAGGTTGAAGACATGAATCTTCTTCAGGCAGATGACCATCAATGTCTGCGTTCGCTCGCTTCTATCGTGTGGCATCAACCGATGAGCAACAAAGAGGCTAGGAAATGGGTATTTGGTGATGATTGCCTAGCGAGTTTCTTTTATTCTTGAGAATGCACTAACTTAGGTGATTAATTAATGTACTTAAGATGTCAGTTAGTCGCCTGCCAATCCTAGTACTATTTGTCGATACCTCGGCCGAATGGCGTAAGGTGAGATGTGACCTAATAGTGATCCGTCTGCGGGACTTCTGCGATTCCGGAAGTCGGTAGCTGCAGTCCAGGTGAAATGACGACTAACTGGGCTCGCTGGTGCGTGGTGAGCGCTACATAAAGTCTCATGCTGAGATTGTGCATGTGGAATACGACGAAAGGACTGCTCGAAAGTTTATAATGGGTAGACAGCACGATAACTCAGAACTAGAGCAAATGAGCATCAAAAGGGCATTAGAAAGGTACCCGGAAGCCGATTGGAGCATCAGGCCATGATCGAGAATTCTGCGACCGATGATCACATGTTAGAGACGGGCCATGAAATTGATCCGGAAAATGTCAAGGTTTAAAACTACACGGGAGCGCTTAGTCGCAGAGGCCATCGAACAATTTCGACAAGGACGATTTCAACACAGTGTAATTGTGGTTCCTCCATCTACTTTCTTCAAAAACAGTTGATTCTCTGACCGATCTATCAGACAGACTACATCGGTTTCAATTGTGTCCAGCAGTTTACGTGTCCCCGATCTGCTGTAATTAGCAATTCAAACTCGGCATTGATCCGTTTCTATATATACATGACCCATATCTTGTTACCTTTCACTTCGTTTAGCTGCTTATGTCTAGCCTTCCTTAAATACCTCCAAATTTGTAACTGGTTCATCTGGCTTGAAGAAGCTTCTGTCTCACGAATGAAACCTTACCACTAAAACAAATGATCGATTGTCACTCTGAGATTACGAACATTCATCCGATCGCAAGTATATTCCAACATTGAGGGATGCTTCGGGTGCACGGTTAATATGAAGTCGTTAAGACGGAAGTTCATCCCAATGCAGGAATATACTTTTTAATGTCTTTTAAATGTATAAAATTGGATGCATCAATGATACGCGGAAGATCTCGTGACGAATATGCACAGAAGAATGTGGACTGTTTAGGGTGCTGAAAGGGCATTTACCAAACTGCAAATGTTAGATGACCTTCTTTATCATTTGGAAAGGATGATTGTTCCAGCATCGAATATGTCAATCAGAAGGGAGAAAAAACCTTTTATTCGGTATTTGCCATCTTAACTCTGGTCGATAACTCAGCAGCCGAGACTTATCAGTGAGATTGCACTGTTCGACTCAATATGACCTTATGAATGTAAAATCAACCACTGCTTTCGAGTAGCTCCCAACCTAGCACATTTAGTACGCATTAACACGATGATATTTTAAACACGTTCATGCACGACAAGGTCGAACCATAGGCCATCACGTTGACCTACTTACTCAAAAGAGCATCGGTAGGCCTCAAAAACGGCATCGAAAGCAATATATCAGCAGCTAGGATTGATTTATAATCGCCAGCCAAACGCGTGAAGAAGGCTTAGTTTGGGTGCAAACCAACGACAGAGAGGGAATCTGATTGTAAAAATCCTTTAATGATAAACTGTAATAGGCAACAGCAAGGTTCTTACACCATACAAACGAGGAAATAAGTTGCAATTGAAAGTAAGACAGCCTGGGGGAGACAGCTTCTCTGTGCTTACTACTACACCGCTCTTTCAAGTGAAATGATCTAAGATATCTCAACCAGACGGCCACACCGCTCTTGCCAAGTAATTCGATGTGCCAATATATTTCGACGTCTCCAATCACAACAGTCATGTCACCAAGGCCTCCACACGACAGATGAATGTGTTATAATGGGTAAACCTCTGTTAGTTCTCTTAGTTTCTCGCCAACACTCACATTATTTCAGTCATCCGAATCTTACACGAAAAGCTTTTGGCGAGACGAACGATTAATGGACAACTTTACTACGGCTCAATCACCCAACCAGATGTCTAGCTAAAGACTGAACGAATGGACTTGTTCGAAACTCAGTACCAAAAATATCCGAGTTAAAAACTCAACCTTTCTGACCTATTTACTTAATTCGCTGAGTGCAATGAGTCGCAGACAATGATCATTGAACATCTGAAGACGAGTGAGTTTCTACACTCTAGACGGTTAAGTTTCGTAGCCACTGAGTAAAACTGTTCCCAAAACTGCCTTTTAAATGCGACCCTCGCATTTCTAATAGACACCCATCGGTCACCAGAAATTTCGTACACTGATAAAAGCTGTTCTAGCCTGAAGGAAGTAAAGTTTTCTACATCGTTTCCAACGTCGCCGTCTGTTTCTTTGCGGTCCTCATGTGTACAATTTGGGCGTCAACTTCCAAAATTTCGCAATCCAGCAACAAATCCACGTATCCGCTGCAGCCCTATGGAGATTTTGCAACCCAAACCTACAAAGCACATACTAGATTACTTGATAGATTGTGAAATGGTGTCTACTGTTACCCGTTTAGCCTGAAAATCGTTAAAGTGCAACAGTTTCTGTTCGGTATGGTCAAAAGTAGTCAACCCTCAAGGAAGTGGTTGTTCATGCTAGCAAACTTTGTTGTAGTCCGTGTGCTTAAGGCTAGGACGATCATTGGAAGCAGAAATGCTTCACTTAAAACGCAATGGCGTGTTTACCTTACTGCTGTAATTTTTGAACATTAGGTGCGCAGAATATCATCACTGTAAGTCTGCGTTGGCTGTCAAGTAAATACTATTACTGAAGCCTCTTGGGTGCTGTCCATATCTTGGTTGTTACGTAACCGCTTAGTTAAAAGGTACAGACCGAATACCAAGTGTTTGCATCTTGTCGATCGTTTTGTGGGCTGAGTCTATCCCTTCTGTCGAGTTGCTCGCAAGCTTTGATAAGCTGATTACGGTTATGTAAAAATTAGGCGTCCGCAGTAATCGATGTATATATGTATATATGTCTATTCGTAGAGCATCTGAGAGAACCCGAGTTTTTTCTACATATTAAGAGTTTCACGCTTTAAATATCCGCCAAAGTAATTATCTTTCGCTGCATTAGTTTTGCTGACGGGACTATGTTGTTCACATGTTGCTGAGCCTTAATGACAATGTTCTTCATGAACTATGTTCAGTAAGAAAAACAGAGATAACCGGCAAGTTCATAAACTGTTGTGTTCAACCAGCCAGACAAAAAAGTAATTAGGCTTCAAAACTTTCTCTAAGATAATTAAACCGTTGTCAACAAGTTGACCGAACGTTACATGATTTTTTCCAGCGAAGAACAAATGCTTAGTACAAAAATCAAATAGACTTGGTTTTTGTGGGTTTTCCTGTCGCGTAGTTCTAGGTCTTTGTCAGCAGAACTATAGAGGCGTGCTTTGGCTCTAGTTAACTGAGTGCATTTCGTTAGGGCACACCGGAGCGGAACACCTTATAATCCGTGCTACAACGGTTTATAACGCACAATAGGCCATAAGAAATGGTCGAAGTAGTGGCAGGATATAAACCGGAGATGTTCACCATTTTTTAGGAAGACTCATATGCAAACTAATGAAACATATAACCGAGTTCATTCAAATTCCTTAAACAATGCATCCATCAAACATAACAATTTCTAAAATGTTCACACGCTTCGATCACCCTAATCTCAACCTGTGCATTAAACTTCATCCCATGGGTCCAATGTGCAGTCGCTTAAAATGTCGCACATTACAATATGCTTTGTAACAGGCAAGCAGGACATTCTGGCTTCGTGTACCCGATACACTCGTAAATCCACTTTATGCAATGTCAACAGCGTCAACAGCACGCTGCGGTACAGCTTACATTCTATCTTTTGATATGTGTACAACTTCACAGTGACACCAGCGAAACAGTGAGTGGCAGCTGGCCTTCCACTGTCGAGCGTATGTTCACTAAATTCCTACAGTCGAATGGTTTGTAGATTAAACCGCCACAGTCCATGCCTACGATAATTGATAGCTTTCTTAGTAAACTGTGCAACGTTTGACTGTGCCTGAGTTTAGAAACCAGCATTTATAACCACGAGAAAACGATTGTCAGTCGATGACAAAGGGAACCTTCTTCAGAGACTTTCGGAACCCACCTGATTTTGTGGCCAGATTGCTTTGTGCTCCCAGAAGGTAAATACGGATAAATAATTAATTGATACATGAAAAAGAAAGGATCACTGAAATGGCAACTTCCTGGAATGGACCAAACATTTGTTGACACTAACAAATCCCCATCTAGCTGGTTCAATGATTAGGCGAAAAACATGCAGACAATACAGACAATATCATGTTCTAGAGTGCGATGCAGTTTGAGGGGCTACTGTGAGCTGAGCTGCTTAAGACGTCCAATGGTTGATTCGAATCATAAAGATGAACGTTTTGCCAAGTTATAGATCTATTCCTGTAGGTTAGTGGAGAGGGCAGAAACGTGCTAAGGGGACTTAAACACAATCTATATATAATTAATTAAAAAGTCGAGTGAATGTGACTGTGTGAGTTTCGAGGTCGACAGTCAGAGAAATAAACCCGACCTACAGTGGTCAATCCCCTGGTGAACGACTTCAGTAATAAACTTCACGATTGAATGATCACCAGTGTTCCTATTCTCCACGCATTGTACTTTGTTATGCGAGTCTGGCTTGCCGTACATCTCCATGTTATTGTCGATGTCCGCTGCGAGGCTGGATTAATAGTACGGCTAGACGATCAATAATTGAGATAATGACGCTGATAATGATTTCCTGAGAGAGGTTTCTGAAGACGACCGATTGGGCCATTCGAAAAAACTGTTGAGTACCTCAGAGAAAAAATGAGAACGGGTAATTTTGGGGTCAGTACATCATCAACCGTACCCTTTCGTCCTGTTAGTTTGTTTTGGTTGTGAATACCCAGCTTTTGGTGTGCTCTCGAGGGTGATTTGTCAGGCATTGGTTTTTGACATAAGCAACTTTGGTCCAAACGGTACTGGTGTTAAGGGCAATCAGTTTCATTGTCTCAGTGTTTGATCAGACGTTCCTGTTATATAGGAATGCCTGCATCAACGTTCGATGACCCGAGCGCTATTTTTCTCCGTTGATTAGTCTACTGCGTAAGGCCACCAACGTGGGACACGCGCTTACAGGGAATGTGACAAACCGATCCATCCAGTTGCGTATGGAATGTAACTCGTTCTGCAACCTTAACAATGATGTGAAGAATAGAGACAGATATTGGACCTAGTCTTCGTCAGTAGGCAGATCAATCAGTAAGTGTTTTCATCAAACTTAAACTCAGTGTTACGTTACAAATGGCTTTCTTGGAACAAAACAAAGGTTCGATAACATAGGTAGAAGCTGAAAGTGACTTAGATCTTTCGCCATAAGCATCTGTGTTCTCGAAGCATAATTCGCGTACAGTGTGACAAAACCCTTGTTAACCCAATTAGACTAAGACATATTATGTCATCCGAAATCTTCGAAGTGTTTTTGACTCTCTTTTTAGTTTCTGAGCCTTTAGCGTGGCCTTATAGCTCAGACGGTGCAGCGTTTACCTTGTCTGTACATTCATTTTCTGTCACCAGTATTGGTCTTGCCAGAAAAACCGGGATTTCCGCGGTTGGATTTTTGCAATCGACATGGTTAATGGGTAATTTCGGTCATGAAACACCGTGTGCGACTCACGCAATTTGCTGGGACGACGAAGGCTGAGATATTCGACTCGGGTAATAGGTGGCTCGGCAAACGCAAGCTAGTTTAGCAGGTGTGCTGTGCTACAGAAAATCAATTACTGGCAAAAGCAGAAGCTGAAAAATGTCTTGGTTTGAATAGCGTCGGCCAGATAGCAGACAACGTCAGTAGAGCTGAACCAGTAATACTGGAATTCATAAGCAGAGAGTGGACTGAAAAGGCACGCCTGTTCCCCTGCTTTTGCAATGGTATCAAAAACAACGAAGAATAATGACAATAACGAATTGTTTGGACGTTTTGGAGATATAAATTTTACAATCATTCTGATGTTTCAGTATAGTTCGATCTCTATGCTAACGGTGTACTCAATCGTAATTTTATTCGGTTAGACCAATATATTTGGCGAGAAATACCTGTCAAAGTCCTTCGTGGTGTTCACTATCAAAAGTAACACATTCTTAACCGTAACACTGAGAAATGCTATTGTTCTCCGAGGTTACTACGTTTTGGAGGGTGGAATGTGATTTGATCTGAGCGAAGTAGTACACGTGGCATGTACTGTGTGTGACAAGATGAAATAATCGTATCAATCTAACATCAAACCCATTCTTCTTTCTGGAATAGGTGTGGCAAAAAGGGATCTAGCAAAGTGTAATAATCGGGATCTGCTGTGAATTAATTGTTGTTTAAAGACTGTTTAGAAATGTTTTCTTAAAAACGTTAATTATCTGCCTCCTTCCAATCACAAATAGTTATGGAGCAAAAAAATAACGAATCCATAAGTTCAGTTTTTTGATCATCTACTGTATCGTAGGCAGGTTGAAATTTGCAGAAATCCAAAAATCAACTTTACAGAACCACTGATGAGTGTTCACTTTCACAGGACCTGATATTTTTACAAAATATTTTTCATGTAAAAGGATTTTCGTTTTTTTAAAACATAATCGGTTCATTAAAGTATCAATTCAGAAAGCTGCCTCAGGATAAGGTTGACATTATGGGGATAACCCGACCCTTTTAATTAGAGCTAATTACGGTAGGGGTTGTGGATGAGTGATTACAAGAGAGTCATCAGGTTCTCAGGTAGTCATGTCGAGTCGTTGGGCCAGGCTTGCCATTGTAGGAACTTCCTAAAATGTTGCTGATAGTTCCTCTGAAGGAAGAAAATAAACAGATCATTGTTTGACTAAACAGATATCTCGGACCAGTCATTTGACAAGGCAGATAAGGACAGCAATGGGAACTACAAAGTTGAGCAAAGATGTGACCGACAATAACGGCGGGCTGTTGAATAAACGGCTATGCTATCGATAAAGCATGAGTGCCAAACTAGCCTAGAATCCAAGCCTAGAGGTCCTGCCCCCGAAGATTCTTACAGCTACTGCACCTAATTCCAGCGGGCCATCCATGAAACAGGAAAGGTCTCGTGCGGCACTTGGGTTCGTGGGTTGAACAAACGTTGGACCTTAGTAAAACTCCTAAGGTTGTTAGATACCAGACGGAACATTTCTCCTTGTAGTTCACATAACACGTTTAGGAGAGGTATTCGTGGGGAAGTGAAGAGTGGCCTGATCGATGATCACGAGGCTTGAACAGTGGAGAAATTCAAGGGAATGGAAACTGCTTTTGGTCCATGAAAAATTGTCAAAATATTCAAGCTACTGATTCCAGGCGACTATCTGTCAGTGGAGCTATCGCTGCAGCAGATGACACATTCACCCGTAATAAATCCAGGAGGTCAGAGTGTTGAGCGGAACACGTTGCGACTCAATTTAGACAGCTTGCTGCTTCTACTGTGTTACCTCCACAAACTTGTAACGTAACATCTTGGTCGGTATATTGGGAAATATTCACTAAAATTGAGTTTTACAACTGTAGTTCGGCCTTCAAACATAATAAGGCCGCTGGTCTAGATTTTCTCGTGCCTGTATTTTTCAAAGATGGGAAGAGCGTTAGTAACGACCTTGATCTATTGATCAAATTTCTAATCCCGGCCGCGGCAAGGATGTGGATTATTGACGGGCTCTAATGAGAGCGAAACTCAAGTCTATTGATTCTTTTCAAAACAGGCTGTCTGAAAAGTCTATCTAAATACGAAGTGTGCGATCAAGTGTGAGTGCTGCTCAACTTCAAGGTTTTACCCTTTGTCAAATTCTGGAGCAGCGTCATGATTACCGTTAACCAATAACTGTCGTATTTCTCGACTATAAGGGTGCGTTCGAATCTGTAGGTCGACCTACACACTTAGAGTTATTTAAACTCAGAGTTGTACCGACTGAGTATGTGAAAATACTATTGGTGCATTATTCTCATACTTCAACATGAAAGTATACTGTGAACTGTCCAACACTTTTAACACCAGTAGCGATGTACGTAGTGGGTAATCGTTTTCAACATTTCTGTTTAGTTTTTGTATACACGAACTAATAGAAGACTGTCTACAGCACTCATAAAATGTCAGCATGAACCTCCTACCTGGTGTAAGACTGATTGATTTTGATTATGCTGACGACAAGCGATTACTGTTCGACAAACTTCAACCAGCACAAACAATGCTAGATGCTATTTTACAATCTTCTAAGTACTTCAGAATCCGTTTTGCATCCTCAAAACACAAAGTGCCTCCACAAAATTTCTGTGAATGCATAGATTTGATGTTGGGTAAAGAAATTTTGGAGGTTGATGACCAGCACATGTGCCCAGAAAGTTGCATTAGCGCCGGTGGAGGTGTAATGAATAAAATAGAAACCGATATTTCTGAGGCTAGCACGGTGTTTGTTAATCCAACACAGTTCTCTCGATAGAGATCCATCTCCTTGAGATCCGAGGGTCACATACATAAGACGACATTGAAGGTGTATGGTTTTACGGCTGTGAGATGTGACCGCCGTAGGTAGAAGACATGAACTATTTCCAGGTATGTGATCATCGATATCTGCGTACGGTCACTCGCAGCCGGTGGCAGTGAAAAGAAAGCAACGAAGAGGTTAGAAAGGTTGGTAGTGAATGCTAACTGAGTTTCCTCGTTCATTCCTTACATTTGCATTGATTTAGACTGTTAGTTCATTTACCAAGAATGCTAGTCAGTTGATTGACACATCCAGCGTTCTTTGAAGATGACCCAGTCGACTGGTGTAAGGCGTGAGATGGACAGATGGTGACCTAGCATACAGCAATGAATTCGTTCACCAAGGGATTGGCCACTGTAGATCGCATTCGTCTGCCGGGCTGTAGACCTCGAAAATTGCTTAGTCGAAGTCTTTAGGTGAATTAGCAGCCAACCGGCTTCAATGGCGTGAATGGTACCGTTGTTTAGCACAGTCGTTTTTGAAGTGAGTGAAATTGTTGATGTGAGGCAACGAAAAGCGTTAGGAGACTGCCTTGCTGATGACGCTAAACCTACACTTCAGCTCGGTCGATTCTTTGCAAGGTGCATGCACTCTGATGTAGAATGTTCGAGTACAGATATAGTTTTCCAGTAATCATGTCCCTTCTCCACTCCCCCAATCTTATTCCTTGTTCCTGTACACAGTTTGAGCTCACATCTAGATAACTATCGATCCAAGCGCTTCTGTCTCAGGGTTTCTGATGACACCGAAGCTGAATCTCGCGGTCGAGCTGGAGTGGCAATCGCACTGAGTTCCCGAACAGAGCAATGTTAGCTCGATTGGATCCCATTGAACAGTCGCTTGTGCGATGTTAGA
The DNA here is from genome assembly GCA_008508345.1 of Paragonimus westermani. Lineage (NCBI taxonomy): Eukaryota > Metazoa > Platyhelminthes > Trematoda > Plagiorchiida > Troglotrematidae > Paragonimus > Paragonimus westermani. The sequence goes on from QNGE01000878.1 coordinate 83,497, forward strand.
CTCAACACATCGGTGACGTTCTGTCGACAGAAATCAGAAAGGCGTTGTGTATTCATTATATCGGCGTACGCCCCGACGGACAGCTGTTCGGATGCTATCAAACATGCGTTCTATGACGCCCTCGTTGATCTTCTGAGGCAAGCTAAACACTCAGACATAATCATACTAGCGGGTGATTTTAATGCTCAGCTCGGTCGTCTTTCTTCGGATGAGAAGTGGCCAGGAGGTATGTTTGGTGTCCGGGCTAGGCAAGCCCCTCACTGCCAAGTGAGTCAGACTCTTGAGTCATTGGCTCCACGTAGGGTCCCTCAAGAAAACCCTATATCCTGTTGTCTCGCAGGTCAGACTATTGAGTCAGAGGCTCGGGGTGGGGTCCCTCAAGTCAGCCCCCTTCCGCGGCATAAACGACCGGGAAGTATCAGAAGTTATCGTTCTCTCGACAGTGACATTCCTAATCGACCACGACTTTCTCCTACTGTTTTACCCCCTATTTCTTTTGCATTCCATATACCTCCGGGCAATAATTGTTTTCTGAGGCCAAGACAACTGGTAAACATTGGCGCATTCAATGTCCGCACTCTCCGACAAATCGGTCAACAAGCTGCTGTGGCAGGTACGCTCTCAAGTCTGGGGCTTGATGTGAGCTGTGTGTCGGAGACGCGAGTCTACGACTCTAGCAC